>JAVHNF010010213.1:49051-59147 GCA_034783455.1 Micropsitta finschii | reverse complement strand
TCTTGACACTGCATCTCTAACACTGCCTAGACTGGTCTTTCAGTTACAAGATCAACTTACTTTTTGACTCTTTTCTGAAAACTGTAACAGAAAGCAATTGGTTGGCATCAGTGATATTCTGGAGCCTGAACAACACTAGCAGATACACATTTAGGGCTGAAGGGATAAAAGGAGAAACCTGTGTATTTTTTAGCAAGACAAGAGGAGGTTCATTAGAGAACACTAATGGCTTTGACCATGATTTGTAAGAACATAATGGCAAAAGGCATCTTGCTGTTCCTGCTTTGCAAGCAGTGTGACTGAAACACATTTTTAATTCCAGCCTCTGCATTGAAATGGGATTAGTGTATTCTTTGTATTAAATATCTTGTGATTGCCTAGCCTTTAGAGCTTGTTTGTTCAACATTATTGTCACATTTATGGAATCACAGAGTAATTTTAGTATTGAGAGAAAAGTTTTCGCCTACTAAAAACATTTTAAAAGTAATGTGTCTTATGTTTTACTGTCCACGGCTGTGGGTTAAAGGCTTCAGTTATGATTGGTCTGAAAATACTGTACAAAAGCATTTGCAAGGCTCCTCACAGCCAAAATCACCTAAATAGGTTGCTGTCCTAAAAAGGCTATTGTTAGTCTGAAGGAGGGATTACAGCATGTCCCTTCCATCAAAGCATTCCTTCCCCCAGCTGCATTTACTCCTGATTTTGACTCTTCAGTATGGCTTTATCCATCTCTTACTGTAACCCTTAGAAGATCCTCTGTGGCTTCTTTTGCAGTTGAATCAAGTTTCATGCTCATCTTCCTTATCCATATTCAGTCAAAGCAATTGGGTTATTTCTTAATTCTGGCTACTAACAATAGCCACTAAATTACCACAAAGCAATTTATGCTTTTTGACCCAGTTGCCTACAAGGCATTCCTTGGAGCAAAGAAGATACGCTTTTTAGTGTGTTACATAGATAACACAGCAGCTGTATTTGGCAAGGGTGCCCTTTTTTAAATATCAGTGTCTATCAGACCATAGGATGTCAAAAACTGGGAAATAAATATGTCCATAATAGATAACTATGTAAACATGGCTTATCATGAAACACTCAAGGAAAATACTCCGGATCAACAGAGGTTTGATTTGGTTATGTCAGAGTACTGATGTATTAAAGTTTCTATGTTTCTTTGATAGTGTTATTGCTGGGTATGACAGCATCTGTCACTTTTTCAAACATGTATTTTGTATATTTTAAATTCCTCTTCTAACCTGGTACCAGAAATGGAAAGTCAATCCCACCAAAACTTCAGATATCAGATATATAACAGTTTATACTTTTATTTTGAAATCAGGTAGGGACTTCAGCAGTGGATTAAATACTGCAATAAGGATATGCAATATGACATAAGTTTGGGGCAAACTTATCTGTGAAGTTTTCAATTTTAACCCTAAAATTGCTCTCTTTCACATCTGCTCAACTTTAAAAATCCATGTATTTAGTAGCATGTTTTGTTTTGTTTTTTTTTTTAAGTTTCCCTTCAATGAGGTAAATCTGAAAGTTCTAGAATATATTTTGCTGCTGGTTTTCTTCCATTGACATTGCCTACCTTTAAAGCATTGATCTTCTGCAGGTTTGAAGTACTGTGCCTTTTTGTGCCTGCTAGGCATTTCAGTTTAGCAGTGTCCAGATGGTGGTGAGGTTGTGTTTAGGAGAAATAATATATTTATAATAATAACCATAATAAACAACCCTTGGACTATGTGAAGATCTAGCTGTACTGGGAAAAATGGTTCACCTCTCTCCTTTTCCACTGTTGCCAGAGGACGAGGTAGTTTCTTGATCTCATCATATCAAGAATGGTGCAGTATCTTTGGGAGAGAGGATGAGATAAATGGAGTGAATTAGAGTGTGCAATGCCGAGCTGATGTACTCACAAATTAACTGAAGCCCTTGTGAAGATCTTTGATAGCAAAGCTTGTCATCTGATTGCAGTGTCAGTCCTATCAGTGGCTGGCACTGACTGGGACTCTTGGTTCACTTCTGAAAAAATGCAAAAACAAAAACAAAACAAAACAAAAAAAACCCTTGGGAAAAATCTTTTAAAAGCACCCCTTTCATTTACATTTACATCATGGTAATAAAAACTTGACAGTCCAAGATAAATTATAGAATCAGAGAAAAATCTGAGTTGGGAGGGATCTTAAAGATCATCTAATGATGAAAGGGAATGCAAAACGTGAGGAGAGATTTAAGCAGCTTGCAGCCTTTTCCACAAAAGAAATCCTTCCTTGCCGTTAAAGTGCAGTGGATGTTTTAATCTTGTTTTTCAGAGAATACATACTTTTCTGCTGCATCTGACCGCAGCATGTGTAACGCAAAGCTATTTCAGTGATTCGAATACTTGCTGACCTAAGACAGCAGCTAGGAATATCTATCTAAATGGTAATAAGAACCTTGAAGGTCAGCCCATGTTAGTGTGCAAAATACTCAAAATCTTTAGCAGCTTCATTTTGTGTCATTCTCGCTATTAAAATTAAGTAAAACCACAAGTTTCCAATGGAATTGTTCTAGAGACAAATGACAGTGTTCAAGACAAGGCTGGATGGGATTTTGGGCAACCTAGTTTAGTACAAGGTGTCCGTGCCCATGGCAGGGGGTTGGACCTAGATGATCTTTAAGGTCCATTCCAACCAAAACCATTCTATGATTCTATGATTCTATGACAGGATTTGCCAGTAACTTCTACTGAGCAGATTTACGACAATACTATTACCATAATCTCTGGTCAGTTTGACAGTTACATACAAATATATGTATTTAAGAAGGGCTTTTGGACAATCAAACCCTGATAACAAATTGGACTCAGGCTGGGAAGTTAAAGACTTCTTTCTGCAAGGCTCAGGCTTGCTTTATGGCCCTCATAGTACTGTGAGAAAATTGTCCCTGGAGACAGTATTAGAGTTTTTAAGATAATATTCTGGTAAAGAGCAAAAAGCATTTCTGAATTGATTCCTAAGTAATTTTCTGAAACTTAAAAAAGCAACCAGAAAACAAAATTATAAAAGTGGTAGTGCTTGAGGCTCCAAAGTTACAAAGTTAATTCATCCCTGCCTCTGGGTCATATTTTAGATCGTAAAGTGTTAAGTGAGTTTAAACAGAGCAAATTATTCTCACCCTGTATTCTTGAATAAAAGAAGAGAAATGCAGTGCTACTTCATCAGTATCAAATGTGGAGTGATTGTTTCAATGCAGTTTGAGGGTATTAAAATTGCCAATTTCTAGAATTTAGGATGTCAAGAGTAGAAGGAAAAATACCTTTTTATATTTTTGCTACAGGCTCATTATATTCTTATTCATTTATATTCTTGCTACAGGCTCATTTTTAAAAACCTGCCAAGATCTAAATATTCTGAATACTTTCTTCACTAAAACTAACCATTTGATCCATGCTCCCCTCCATTTTGGAAACAGGGTCTTAGAATGCAATATGCAGCTTTGACCCAATTTTAATTACGCTGCTGCTCTGTTTTCTGTGATATGTACAAATTAACTTCTATTTAAAAACCATATCAATTTGTTCAGTCAAAGACTGGGGCCAGGTAGCTGGTCTCTTCAATGGATACTTCCATCACTTTCAAGACTTTAAAATACTTTGACAAGAATGCTTCAAGAATATTGGATGGTTCTGTATAATTATTTTTTTGCATAAGGCGGTTCCTGTAGTTCTGACAGCCCTGTTATGGGATTGTTACATGATCTTATGTTCTAGTAAGAGGACATCAGTAGTTATAAAGGGCTAATACAGTGTAACTAGAGATATAAGTAGTGTCATAGGCACTATAGCAGAATGTGTTATTTATGATAATAAGTAACTGCTTGACTTACCAGATCCTGTAACACTCCCTTAGCCATTTGTTATATCATTTGTTAATCATAATTAATGTACCTTTCATGTAAAGTCTGACCTCATACGTAAATAGCGGAAGGCTGCAGAAAAATGATCAAGAATGCAGATGTTCAATGGGACATTAGTCTGTACTCATTAAAATGTCATTTATATACTATAAAAGCTTTGGAATGCAGTTTGTCTAAATGTGTTTCTTTTTCTCTTAGTGTTTTGGGGTTTATGCAAATTGTATTTAACTTACCAGTGTTAGTTTTTAAGGCACCTGTAAGTTTAGTAATGGATTATGACATTGAAATTGACAGGTAAATTTTGCTGAGAGAACTGTTGTCTCATTGGGGCATCTGCATCTAGTAAATGATATCCTCATTTATTGCAGGAGTGTTGTTACAAGTATCATTGTGATTTTTTCATTGCTTTATGTTTGATTTTTTGCTTCTGCTTTGAAGAGCATTAAATTCAATATTTCAGTGCAGGGAGAGAGATAGCATTTCAGTTATTAGAAAACAAAACAAAACAAAACAAAACAAAACAAAACAAAAAAACAACCCCACAACCCAGGCTTAGTAAGAATGTTCAATTTGATTTTAAAACATGAAATAATATGTCTGTTATTAAAGTAACTATGGAGATGCAGTTCTATCTTTCTGTTTCATTTTATAGAAATGCCTAGAGGAAGCAGAACCAGAATTCAATGTGAATATTTCTATTGCAGAAAATACAAAGGCACAAAATTCACAATTATTCTTACCATCTAAGAGGATGAGTGAACTTACAATAATGAATGCTAAAGATGAGTGCATATGAGTTTTATATACATGAGAGCAGTTTCGTTTATGGGTCATCCTATGTTTTAAAAAAGCTGAAGTGAAACAAAATGTCTATGCTCCAGATTTTAATCTTAGTTCATAGACTAGCAGGGTACACCCAGAGCAGTTCAGTTCATGCAAAATTATATTTATGCTGTTGAAACTGTAATATGTGTTTTATATGTACTTTTCCAACAGAAACCAATTATATGTGCTGTTGATAAGTGCAGGGTTAAGGGATCATATGTATTACAAAGTCATCCAGCGTTCCATTCTGAGAGAATTAATTACATCCCATTTCCATTTTGTCATTGTAATTTTCCCATATTAAATAGAAAATAGAAAAAACATCCTTTTTTTTTGAGTGATGTACCCTGCTTCCACACATTTCCTATTGGCTACCTATGGCAATTACATGAATTAAATCATTATTTCTTAATATAGAAAAAGATTAAGTAACATACTCTAAGAAAAGCACTGTCAAAGCTTTCTGTTATTACTATAACCTATTCTTTCAGAGATAGCCTATCATCTGCTATGTGCAAAAGGCCATAAGCTGATGGCAGATATGTTCCAATGAATGTTGGCTTTCACATGAGAAATTTGCTTCAGAAATTATATATAAATTTTTCTTTTCATTAACATTAAACATGGGACTTGGATTTTTAATGAGGTCAAAGGCATGAGTGTGATTTACAGTGTGTATAAGGAGTTAAGGGACTTCTGTACGAAGTAAATGAGAAAAAAGTCCTATATTAAAAAATCAGTGGCTTCACCTTTGGAAAAATAATGATCATGCAGTGTATGGCTTTCTAAGCAAATTATAAGTTAATATGTCTTTTATTTGCAGCAAAAGCTAATTAAA
Source organism: Micropsitta finschii (assembly GCA_034783455.1). NCBI lineage: Eukaryota > Metazoa > Chordata > Aves > Psittaciformes > Psittacidae > Micropsitta > Micropsitta finschii. The sequence goes on along the minus strand of JAVHNF010010213.1, from coordinate 53,584 downwards.
CTTTGACATTGTAACAGACACTTTTTAAATCTGCCAGCACACTTACAGAAATACATTAAGTGCTTCTACATAACAATCTAATTAAAAATTAAGAAGTTAGTTGCAAATCTATCAAAGCTAAGAATGTCATATTCATTGAGATATGTGCTAATATTACACTTAATTTACCACAGAGAGGGATTAAAACTGGGCTATAGAGAGCACAGAAACTTTGTGGTATTATGTCTAGGAAATGACACTTAGACTCAAGACAGGTTTGCTTCCACCTAGGCAATGTGTAGTTGCAGAATCAGGAGCAAGGGTTTAACTCTGCGGTACAACACAGCATCATAACCTCAAGGTCTGAAACTTCATTTTTTATAAACTTGATGCTCAAAAAAAAGAAGTTTCAAGAAAAATCTTTGACTCAGGATAAAAAAAAAAAAAGATCTAATACTGATAAGTTGAACAAATGATGGTACTAGAGCAAGTCCAGTTGAGTGAATGAGTGGCAGAGGTAGCCCTAAGCAGTGGATGTGGAATTAACTGCATAGAGCCAAGGTCAGACTTCAGTATATGACTTACTGGAAGGGAATTTCAAACATAATAAAAGCTCTTCTTCACAGGAAGAAGTCGACAGCTTTGAATGCTGTCATCTGGAAAGTTGGAAGTACTTTGTTGAACCCAAGAGACTAACTCCCAGGAAACTATTGCATTAAAAGTTTATGGGTTAGAAGCAGCAGATTACTCAATTTTGGAGAAAAGCTTGAGGTACAGAATGACTGAAGAAGGTGATCAGTCAGATGGCATTCTGGAAATGCTCTTTTTGTACCTGAAAGGAGGGCAAAATCTCTTCATGTAATGACCAGATGAAAAAGCTGAAGTGCAAAAAATACCTCTGGACCCTGTTTGTTATGTGTTTCTCCTCCATATGTTGATGTTTGCCTAGAAGATCTGCTCATTATGAGTCTAATGCTCACACTTCAAGATACTGAGCATTTGCTGCTTCATACAATGCAACTTCAAACCCCTTTCAGTTAATATGACCAAGTTCCATCTTTATGTAGTAGAAAATCCAGCAGAGGTAGAAGGAAAGTGTGACATCATTTATATCAAATATTTAACTGTCTTTTTAGTTAAATGAGCTTCACCCAGCAGCCTCAGACTCTATAATTCTCTTGATAGTCATCGCCACAAAAGCATCCTAAAACCCCAGGAAGGATTTATTCAATAGGATTTTTCATATAATGGCAATGTTCTGGGCTCTTCATTAGGAAGATTTCTTCCCTTTTATCTTGCAGCAAGACCCTTTCTTTTCCTGTAATGGGTGTGCCCTGATTCAGGCTTTGCATATGAGCCACACATGGTCGCCAGTGCAAGTAGAGACTTTAGAAAGTTATACTTGCTTAACGCTTTAGTCTTGCATGTGAAGATAAGAACCTGCAGGGTGACATTAAGGCATTGAAGTGAAGAAAAAAAGGAAGAGGGGGGATACAATATGCACAGATATAAATCTTCAGTTCTCTTGCTCAGACAATTTGTTTGAGAAGACATGGTTTTTGCATATTTTCTATATTTCATTAAAAATGGATGTAAATGTTTACTGTCTGCTTCAGAATAATAAAAATAATGGAAGTTTATGTGTTTAGTAATGCAGTAGTTCGGTCTAATTGAACATAGCCCATACAAGAACTTAGATTTCAGAGCTACTCAACTATTTTTTTCAATAACAGGAACAGTGCAAGTTGTAAGAGAAGATGTTTACAAATTTGAAGATCGTTGTATTTTTGGAAAATGTCAAGAAGTTTTTTTGGGTTCTTAGCGTATACGCATCATTCATGATCAAGTCAAAGTTAACCAACACAAATTGCTTTGGTAATTGTTGTGTCGTTTTGAGATAAAGAGCACTTATCAAAATCTAAAGCACACAAAGCAGAGTTATCTCTGTGGTAGGATGCAAAAAGAGGTTTCTGAACTATAGCATCAGTTTGGGGCAGACAGAAATTGTGGGGTTTCCTCCTGAGAGAGCAGAGGTTGGAAGAGAGACAAACCTCTGCCCTTGCAGTGTCAGCGCCGTGTTCCCACTGGCAGCTGAAGCCCACTCTCATCCTAAGGAAGCTGTGCAGCCCCCTGGGAGGGTTTGGAGACTGCAGCTTAAGTAAACTGTAGGTATGGGGATTTAATGTTGATTGGTTACCATGGCAAAGTAATGTAATTGCAAAAAACAATGCAAAATTGTGCCAAATGAACAGAATTCACCCTTGTGAATTTTCTGTGTCAACCAAACCTATTATTATGATCTTTGCTTCCCAAAGCTTTTGATCCATTGTCCAACAGTAACATAAAATAAATTATTGCCATTCTTTGCATGGTAAAAGTTGGGGTTTATGTTTTGTCCTTTTGCAGATCAGCTGCAGATGAAGCACTGAGTAGAACTACAGTATTAACTTTTTAAAAAAGCTTAGATTATCTATTTTAGGATTTTTTTCCTATATGTTGTTATAACATTATTTAACAAAAGAAGTCGTATTTTTTAAGATAGTAAAATCACTATTAGCCACATTGGAAAATAAAGTCAGTTCTTCAATATATACATGTAGATACACACGGGTAAGTTATAGACAGCCAGATCACATTTTCTAAGATGTGTTGTGCTATTATGCTTCCTCTATTAACTGTTACCAGGTCACATAAAAATAAACCTCACCATAGCAAGGCTTTAGTCCTGGCTGCATAACTGGAAGCCTTTAAATGTTACTTAAGTTTCAGAGTCTTTTGAGGTTGGGTTTGTAGGGCCCAAAGGAGGACCTGTGGCATTACCGTAAGCTCTGCTTTCCTATGTTCCTGTAAGTGATGTAAAGAGCAGCTACAGATTCAGATGCAAATACTGGGGGATGATCTGCAGCGCTGCGAATGAAATGTTCATGGCAAGTTCAGTATCTACAAACAACAGAATCTGGGGAGAGAGAGAAAGGACTCTGGTCTGAGGGCCATCTCTGTGCCTCTAGATGGACCAGCCTTCAGTCCAAGCCCAGAGAAAAGTGATTTCCAAGAGACACAGTGACCAGAGTGATGCAGAGGAACTGTTGCTCTCCTTCCCATGAACACCTCATTTCTGACACTACTGTTGTGCTCCTGTGTTTACTGAAATTCAGCTCTCTGTAGTTTGCAGAATCTGGCCTTTTCTCAGCCTTGACCATGCCCTTGGATGGCTCCCGCTGATTTCTGGCCTCCAGCTATCTTTACTATGCTCTTCATAGCACACTAGCTGCAGAACATTGATGTGCATATCTGTTGTATTTATATTTTGAAGAGTGAATTTGTTTTTTATTCACAAGTCATCTGGCATCATTTGGACTTCTCTAGCCAGGCTCCCTTTGCTCTGCATTTACCATATTATCTACTTCAGTTTTGTATTCCTTTTTCTTTCCCCTGCCATAACCAATTCACTCTGTCCTCCAGCTTTCCATTCAGCTGTCTCCTTTGTCTGGACAAATGTAGCCCATTCTTTCTTTCTTGAAAGGGTCATTTGTTCCTAGGAAATAAGCATACAGATCAGTTGGAAAGTAGACCCCAAGTCTCAGCATGCTTATTTGATTTCTTTTGACCTCTTGAGCATTGGATGTCTTGTAAATGCTGTGTGGTATCTTTTTTCAACACCTCAATCATTGTGCACGTTGCTCATCTCCAGTTCAGTTCCAGACAAGCTATTCTGATTTGTTTCTTGTCTCTCCATCTCTTGCACTTTCACCTGTCTTTTTCAGATATAGCCTTTCAGTTGTATTAGATTTTATCTTTTGCCTATTCCAACATCTCAGGCATAAGATCCTGTAATCTGGCTCCAGACTTCAAATACTGTATGTATATAGATGGAGAAATACTCAAAGGAGTAGGTGACCTGCAAAGACAGGAAAGGACATAACGTTAGGACTTAGCTCAATTATTATTTTTTACTTTTTTCTGCTTAGCAATACAAAGAGGAAGAATAATACTGTACATGCATATGGTGTTAATAACTTTATGTCATTATCTCAAGTGTTATTGTGCCCTTATGAAAGAATATATGCTTCCACTATGACATGAGGCAGTATAATTGACTCCAGTTCTTATTTTACAGATCCTGTGAATAGTGCATAACATTTTTCTTCATAGATAAATGCATTCTGTGAGCTCTTAAGTGTTTGACTAGCAGATTCACTGGTGCCATGCACAGACAGTATCTTGTTTGTGAAGAAATAAAACTCAGTGATGCATTTGCCTGTATGTAGAAAGTCACAAGAGAATATTTAACCACTGTGACTGGCCTTACTTCTACAGCCGAAACTCTATGGTAGGAAAAGAAAATATTTTTCTTCATTCAGCTCACAACTAATTCGTGAATCTCTCAGTTGTGGTTCTAGTACTGACTAATAGAATCTGCTATCAACAACTGCAGCCACTGTAAGGAAGGATGCTTATGGAGTGCTTCCCTTGATCACACAGAATCACAGAATCCCAAGGGTTGGAAGGGACCTCAAAAGATCATCTAGTTCAACCCCCCTGCAAGAGCAGGGT
>JAVHNF010010209.1:0-11042 GCA_034783455.1 Micropsitta finschii | reverse complement strand
GTCCTTGATCAGAGTAAACATTCCTTAGCAACAACTCAAAACATTGGTGTGTTATCAGCATTGTTCTCAGGCTAAACTCGAAAACACAGCATTTGCACCAGCTACTAAGAAGGAGAAAAACGACTGCTACTGCTGAACCCAGGACACCCCCTCACTCAACATGTTTGGATACCACTGATCTTTTTCAAAGGTTTCTACAGACTTGTACAACTGTGTGCTCTGCAGATTTTGCTACTTCTCTATTTTATGAACAAGTGAATGAAATAACTTCAGGCCTAATGCAGGGTCTTGAAAAATTCTAGTATTCTCTGGTTTTGATAAACCTTGGTCATTTTCCCTCCTTTAATTTTTTCAAACACTTCTAGCTATTCTTTGAGAATTCTGTAGAGCAGGCAAACGGTTTGAGATAGTCACAGAGAGTTATATGGAAAAATTACTTAAAGCCTAACTCCATAAATGTTAAAAGCCTTTTACACACCTCTAATATAAATAAAATAATTTTAAAAAGAGATAACATAAACATATGCCATCATTAAGAGCATTTTATAAAAGCAAATAACATCTTGCAAATAACTTTTATGTTTCCATTGTTTCCAACTGCATTCTGAAAATTACCCAATGTTTTCTAATGCTGCTTGTATCATGTCACACTCAGTTACAGTTAGAAAGAAGCTAGCTTCTGTACTTAGAAGAAAAGTTACCTTCATAAAAAAAACAGATACAACTTCAGCTCTGGAGACCACTGAATTAGATTTTAGAACCTGAGATCATACAACGTTTTAAGTAATAGTATCAATAGTGGTGAAATGATTTATAATAGCTGAAAATAGAGGACAAAAAGCTGAATTTCCTATTAATTTCAGGAGGAGGAATTTCCATATAGGAAAGTTGTCTTAATAGGACAGCTTTTACTAAAGAATCTCTACGTCACAAGAAACCAGCACAAACAGGCTGACACTAGTCATTTAGTTTGCATTCAGATGATCAGCATAGGAGGACTACAGAAAGGCATATGAGAAACAGAGTGGGAGCAGATCAAGTTACGCATTAGCTCTTTAACTACTTTGGGCCCAGCAAGTTCCTTAGTGCAGAAGAGGTGGCAGACATCACACCTGGAGTACTGACCTGGACCAGCCCGAACTCAGGCTTGCTCACTGACTTCTTTGTTGCACAATGGTAAAATGAAACTTCTACATTTCAAAATACTCCAGTTTGAGATGTTCATAAGCTCTCTTTCATAAAAGTCAGAGCTCTCTGCGATCAGCATAAACACGGTAGTGAATTACAGCCAAGAAGCAGGATAGAAAGTTATTCCCTACTATCTCTTAGCATTAATTACCACTTCCCATCAGAGCCTGAGCTGGATCGATCTTCCTTTGTGGTACTGGAAAGTAGCAGCTATTAGACCCATCTCCCAGCTGACACCTTTATTTCTCCATGTGGTCACCTGGAGACAAGAGAGAAAGACTAATCTCAGGTTTTGTCTTTACTCTTAGCTGAGAAGATACAATTAAGGGTACTTTTCCCAAAGCAGAGTGGAGGTTCACCATGTGAGCTCTCTCTTCAGTACTTAGCTTGCAATAGCTAACAAAAAAAGCTAAAGCTTTTCTCACCTTAAAACCAAAGGAAAGATTCAAGCTAGTTGTTCACTTTAAACCAGGAAGAGGTGCTGTTAATTTCTGCTTTTCAGTGAAAGCAACAGCACTGTTTCTGAGCTCTACTTTTATCTACCACTGCCTGAAGTGAAACAGTTGAGCATAACAGTGCTGAACTGCTCAGGCTGAAGAGGCCACTTAGATTTCGTATATTAGTTCTACCCCAAACAGTTGCTAAAAAAAGTTATCTGAGTTCAGGAACTAGTCTGAGCAATTATTATAAGTCGTGCTGCAAAAAACAAGTCTAGTGCTTGCTTTTATACTGATGAGATGCTTGCATAAGTATACTTCAATTTGGGTGAAGTAGCGGTAGACTTACATGACCCAGTTCCAAGACCCTATTAAATAATATGGTTGCAGAAAAAGAAATAAACTCATCATTATTCAGGATCAAGTCTATTAAACCCTTAGCTGTTTCTTCAATTATTTTTCACTCATTGGTTGCTTTATGTACATTTAGTACACAGTAAGATAGTGTGTGATAGTGTCCAACTTTCCAGCGGGTGAGCATACTGCCAGTTTTGGGGTAAATTACTGATTTTTCATATCATCAGAAAATCATAGAATCATAGAATAGTTAGGGTTAGAAAGGACCTTAAAATCGTCTAGTTCCAGCCCCTGTGCCATGGGCAGGGACACCTCACACTAGACCAGGTTGCCCAAGACTCTGGCCAACCTGGCCTTGAATCTTGTCAGGGATGGAGCATTTACCACTTATTTGGGCAACCTGTTCCTGTGTCTCACCACTCTCATGGTAAAGAACTTCTTCCTTTTATCCAACCTGAACTTCCCCTGTTTAAGTTTGAATCCACTATCCTTTTTTCTATTGCTACAGTCCCTGGTGAAAAGTCCCTCTTTGGCATCCTTGTAGGCACCCTTCAGATACTGGAAGACTTCTAGGAGGTCTTCACTCAGCCTTCTGTTCTTCAGGCTGAACAGCATCAATTTTCTCAGCCTGTCTTCTGCTTGATCTCTGAAGGCAGTCTAGCTCCCAGCAGGAGCTGAGCTTTTCTTCCCAGTAGAAGCTACACAAGATGGTCACTGATGAAAAGTGAAATTTTGCAGGAGCCGGTGGAGTCTGACTCCAAGAACTCGAATTCAATAAATACATCCTGAAGCATATTGGCAGCCCCCAGTTATGTATGAATCTACAAGCTCTAGCTTACAGGTTCCACTAAGTGCAAACCTCATCAAGATGAAGATGTCTCTCACAGGTGAAATATCTTCTCTGGAGAAGAGCAGAAACTTCAAAACCATCAAGAGCTGGAATCCTATTCCTGCCACAGACAATGGCTTTAGTTCCCACTGCGTTCTAGCTCAGCAGGAGCTCAGGGGAAAGCAAAATACTTCCAATCAGCCTGAGAGTGAATGACTCAGCTCCTGCTGAGTCCTGAGCTGTGAACCTTATAAACATGATTTTTTCCCCCTACCATTAAAGTAACATCAGAATTCTGTAGTGTGCTGATAGCTTACCAAACTCCTACTGAAATCAAAAGAAACCTTTTGAGCTGCTTCAAAAGTCAGTGTGTCAGGTCATATACCTGAGTTAAACCAGGTTGTGCTTTAAAAGCCCTCTGGAAGATAATGTTTTTATTTTTTCTTCCTTTTTCATCTAAGGGTATCACTTTATAGGAGAAAGTGACAAAATTAGAAGTTATGAAGCTCAAAAGCACCTGCAACTGCTGGGTAAACATTTCATGCAAGAAAGGAGTTTTCTTTCTAATGTTCCATCTGATGTTCACAAAGAAATTAAAAGTTGAAGGGTTGCTTCCCATTCAATGCAGTTTAGATGAGCACTAAGGGCATCGGTTAGGCTAGGGTGAAATGTGAGTAAGACAACAAACAATTTAATACACAGCAGGACAAAGAACTAATCTGGTACCGTATAAAATTATGCTATTTCTGTTCTTTCTATCAATCTATATTTTAAATCTACCTTTTACTTTTTATCATACTATTTAAATCCTCTTCTGAGTTTCCATGGTATTTTTGTTTATTTGTTTTGATTTCTGCATACATTAACTGGCTGTGAATGTTTTTTTGGCTTGCTGCCCCTTTCCTGCCTTAGGGAGCATTTGTCTGTGGCTAACAGTAGGCGCTGAGTCCTGAAGTGTCAATTCAGAAGAATGGAGACAGGTGGGCCATCAGCAGGAGCAGTAAAGTGATATGCCACTGTAAATATGAAACTGTGAAAGCACAAAGAAATAATCTATTTTTCATTTCAAACTTCAGGCATGACAGCTCTTAAAATCTAAGAACCAGATCCACATACGAAAAAGGCCATCATAGCTTTTTCTTATTTTAAGAATTTTTCCTCAGTTCTGATATGTATGTATGAACAGTTCAAAGGCAAGAGAACACAGCAAGTCTCAACACATGGATATTCTAATAGCTGCATTTGGAAAGCAGTCTTTCTCCTCCTCCTCCTTTGCCCGCATGGAGACAATTGCAAATGAGGTAATGTTTCTCTTTGAGTAAAAAGACAGATATTTAACATGCTTTCGATGATATCCTAGATAGGAAGAACAAACAAACACATTATTGTTATTATTAGTAATATTAGTAATATTATGCTATTATGTGTTTCTGTCAGTTTTGAAGTCTGGAATTGTTCTAAATGAGCTCTCTCTTCTTCCTCCCTCTTTCTCCTAATACTGACATAAACATGCATACATTACTTAATTTTCATCAGTGCTGAAGCAGAGGAAAAATATCTCCAATCTGTTGGAGAAGCTTTGTTTCCTTTTGCTTTGATGAAATGATTAAAGACAGCTTGAATTTTTCTAGTATCTTTAAGAATATAAAACTGACTACATATTTTAAATCTTGAAACATCCATACTTGGGACTGTATGATTTTAATGACTGAATGGAATTTCTTGGCTTTCAAAATGTTAAGAAACCATTGGAATGTTGGTGAAGATGGAGGGGTCACTACAGATTTTGCTACTAAGAGCAGGAAAAGACTTTTGTTTCACACTCAAAAATGCACTCCCTTAATTATAAGTATTCTGATTCACTTTCTAAGGCAATAGAGTGACAGCTTTTGCTGTGTCCTGTTCAAACTCTTCCATGTCCAAAGTGCACAATGAAAAAGAAAATGGCTTGTACTTAGAGCTTCTAATGTCTTAGTCTTGGCTGGAGTATCTAAGTAATTACAAGCTACTCATAAATGAAGAAACAGCAACAGACAGCCCCATTCACAGATGAAAAAGAGAAGCAATAAGAGAACCTGAGTCACACACGTGAAATACTTGCATTTTATCAGCTTTGTTGCCTTGAGCTTGTTACAGTATTTTCCATTTCTTAGAAACACTGGAAAGAACCAGCACACTGTCTTTTTCACGGAAAGAAGTGTGAAACTCTCTTTTAAAAAGACTATTCTGTCAAGTGAAATTAAGAGCAAGGGATGTATCAGTAGTTTTATATCATAAACACAATATGAAAAACTTCACTGAAGAAAGTAGTAAAGTGTGACACTAAAAATCCATTACCTTTGAATACTTATGGCAACTTGCATCTGAAGATCTTTGTCAGTTATGACACTGTCTTCCCAAGTAGTAAATCAGGAAGTTCTTCTTCCATATCTTATCTACTTGAACCTATTTATCATATGAAGTCAAAATTCACTGTTAAAATGCAACTTAATTCTAACAACGGAGCATTATATAGCAAGGTAATTTCCTCACTTAGGAGGACTCAAAGCAAGAAAAGGATCATTTATAACAGTGATACCTCCCTTTTAAATTCAAAGTAATATATATAAAAGCAAGTAGATATTCAGAAATGGTGTATTAGAATCCTTTCTATTCAGTGCAAATGAAACACTCAGGAAAGTCTATACTTTATTAACTGAAGCCTGGCTTCTTCTAACCGTGTTCCTTTGGAGGTTGTTTTTTCTTGGGGGGACGGTGAAGGTGGGAGGAGAGAGGGTGGTTTTTTGGTTGTTTCCTTTGCATTTTTATTTTAATTAATACTCATTCACCAATTTTATTATTTTAAGAAAGGCAAAATGCTAATTATTATGCCAGGTGCCTGAAATGTTAGAACTTTAGGATACTTAAATACATGAGCTTAACTTTTTCCTGCTCTGGCTGACACTGAACTCAGCATTATTGTGTATGAGCACTTAATTCCATGGTGTATTATTTCATCCATTTCTAGAAAATAATTGTACATGCAGGAAGAGTTGTCATAAAATATTGCTGTGTTCTCTTAAACAATTACTCCATCCCATTGCAGAGGTGGCATTTGGTTGATGGATTGATTCTGAAATATTGATTGAGTAGATATGGTTCTTAAAGTGGTTTTCAAACATTTTTAGAGTACTTTGGGAGGTAATACACATAAATATGATCTACTGCTATTAGTCTCAGAGAAAATGCTAAGTTATGCATAACTTCTGCAGTAGTATACATAGACTTCCAATCTTTAGGTTTCTTAGACAATTTTGTTGAATGAAAGGTAGAAAAAATTTGCAGTAGTAATGAATGAATATCTAATGCACAGCAAAATGTCTCATGTTTTGAGTCTTAATCAGAAAGCATAAGCTGCAAATTTAACAAATCTTTTATTAGTCAGACATCTTAGTACAAACAATAAAACCAATCTGATTAATATAAGCCCATGCTATAATAAAGTAAAAGGGAATTTTGTCCTGCAAGATTTACTCAAGTGTTAAATTGGCCTGTCTGCTACAAATTTGGCCTTGCCTCTCATTGCACATTCTGTATTTGAGTGCTTTTCTTTCAAAGTTTAGCTGTCAAACTATAAGCTAGTTATAAACTGATAAGAATCGACTCTTTGCATAGCTGATATATACATTTTAAAATGTTGATACATATACATTTATTTATACATCTTTGTTTCATATAAATGTATTTTTTCTTCTTTCCTACTGACACTACTCAGAGGAATATTTTTGATCCTTTCTTCCTCTTCTCTGTCCTTTGCAGTCATGCCTCTTCGCTGCTTCTCTTTACATTTCCTCCAAAACATTTTTTTTCCCAATTTGCCTCCTTTAGGGAGTGCTGTTAATTTCTGTTCCTTTGCTTCTTTTTCACCTTTTTCATGATTTTCTTCCAGAACCTTCCTTAATCATCCCAAAGCTTAAATCATGCAGTCACAAATCTTTCTTACATTGTTTGCCTTCCTCTTCTTGTAGTTCTTCCCTATAGACTAAACTCATATGTTCTCAGTTATGTGGCCTGACTGCAAAGAAAAGGAGTAGTTTAGGGGCTATGTTAAGAAAATGCAAGTACTGTATCGTAACTAGGGGATTTTTTTAAGCATTTCAGGCCAAAAGCAGCATTTAGGGCGTTAGCAGGCAGTTGAAGGCCCATGTGCAGTGGAACCTGTAACATATTTGAGAAGACTGAAGTGAGGCATTGAGGAGGGCTATTTCACATGTTTGCGCATAAGGGTAAGGGATCTGGATGTGCGTTTTTCTGTTTGTATCCACATATTTCAGTGACTTCACACAGATATTTGCTTAAAAATACTCTTAGAGCCTAAGACTGAAAGTTGACATTTTACTTTATTCACAAGCAGAGAGCAGGCATGGTGACTTATATTGATTTTCTATGTTAATATACTTCAGGAAATACTCTTTTAATCTGTAAGAAAAATACATTTTTGTTAGTATTTTTGTCTTCAGTTGTTGATAAGAACTATGTTAAACAAGGGAATCATTAATCCTGATTTTTCCTTGTATGTCCTAAAGACATTTGACTCTGCCAATAATTTACAGGAAATAATATGGTTACTGTAAAAGTCCCATTTAAAAGGAGAAAATTACTCTAATAGCATATTGTAGTCTTCCTTAGAGAGTGATTGGACAGTATTTCCATTGTGCATCAACAGCCTAAGTAAGTGTACAGCAACAAAAACTGATGATGAATCTTGGCTAGCAAGTGTTCTAGCCTGTGAGGGAATGAACTTCCCAGCATGGCTGACATTCAAAGTCCAGAATATGTCACAAAAAAAGTATATTCCATTATTATATGACTTTTGAGACTGTCCAACAATGTCCAAGACTTCTGCATGAAGCTAAGAGGTGTGACACCAGACCTACTGGAGACACAATCCCACATCAGTCACAGACTGTTGAAGACAGGCCAGCAGTGAGATTTGGGTCAAGATTCAGACATCTATATTTAGATCTGAAAGTAGCACTCAGCATGCAAGCCACATTTCACTCTATTGTCAATAGTGTTCTCAAATTAGACATTGTTGTCCCTACACGGGCAACTAGTGTAATTTTAAATGTCATAGGACATTTCAGTTGACCTCCAACTGCTACTCAGGAAGGGTAAGGATCTCTTGTAGGTCCTATCCAACAGCTGTCAGGCCAATAGGGCATCCAAACCTCTCTAATATATCTACAGCAGCACTATATGGAGTCAGTGTAATCTGGAGAGTTTAGTTCAGACATCTACCTCCAGCCTCTCCACAAACTACTGTATCTGACATCAGCCTAAGCACATGAACACAAAGCAAAAATAGCTTGTGCTCTAAAGAAAGGATATCTAAGCAAATGTAGCAAAAGTAGGAGACAGGAACAGTTGTTCTGTCCTCAGCAGAAGAGTGGTAGCAGGGAATTATCAGACAGCCAACTGACATAACTTGCAGTTTCACAGAGGCAGCGCTTGGCAGAGGAAATTTACTGCAGAGACTTTTCTGCCAGATCTCATCTAGCTCTCCTGTTGTGGCTGAAGACATTAGACAGAATTAATAGGAATTTGATGTGTAGCAGTCAGAAGGGCCATGCACTGTTTTCTTTCCAAGCACTACTTTTGCTAAACACCATAGGAGTTCTGCCACTGCTCTCTGCGGCTTTGAGCAGGTTCTTGGGAGATTCCCCTAGAATTTCCACAGGTATTTAGAAAACTGCTTTTTCTCAGATAAAGCAAGTAAGGGTCTGATCTCCTTCCTGCAGTCAGAAAGTTTTGAACAGAGACAGAGGAACATCTGTCAACAAGCATGGCCTCCTCCTAGATGTCCTACTTAATTTTTGGACTTCTTACGGCTTCAACCCTTACATACCATGTGACACACAATATGTGGCTCAAACCAAGTCTCCTTTCTGATTATTTCAGATTAGAAATAGTCTTGCTGAGACACGGGAGGGTTGCCTTGTCTTTCCCGAATGTAACAAACTGATGGCAGGACAGAAAGATGCTGTTGCAAGTCTGGGGGAAGCTCTTGAGTGTGCTTCTAGAAATGTCAGAGGACAACAAATGCATTAAGATGGAGCTCTATTTTCAGGCCATATGCTATCTAAGGTCTCTTTTCTATTTTTGCCTATAAAGACTCCCTGTCACAAATACATTCAAAAGGACTTCATTGAACATTGTGGCTTTTCACTGTGAGCTTGACTAAAATATTACAACTACTTTTATGGTGTACTGAGTTCACCTGTAGCAGCTATTTCTCTCCTTCTTAGTAGCTGGTGCAGTGCTCTGTTTTCAGCTTGAGTCTGAGAATAATGCTGATAGCACACTGATGTTTTAGTTGTTGCTAAGTAATGCTTACTCAAATCAAGGACTTTTTCAGTCTCACGCTCTGCCAGTGAGGAGAGGCACTGGAAGCCGGGAGGAAGCAGAGACAGGACATCTGATCCAAACTAGCCAAAGAGGTTTTCCATACCACAGCATTGTTCTGAGACTAAAATTGAAAACGGAGCACTGCACCAGCAACTAAAAAGGAGAAAAATAGCTGTTACAGCTGAATCCAGGACATATGGTCATTAGAGAAAGCAAAGAGTGTGCTCAGACTGAAATGTAGAGTTGGGCTTCTAGGTTTAGAGGGTCAGTTCAAGAATCATGATCTCCTGGGACTCCTTCTGTTGCTAAAACTCAAATCAACTCCATATTGGTACACAATGATGAGGAAGTGATTGTTAAATTCACATTGGCTACCTGAATGGGCACTAAATAAAGACTTTTTCAATAACCTCTTAGCTAAGACGAAGTGATACCTTAGAGCTAAATGATGTCACCACATTTTTTACCCATCCCATCCTGGATAATGTAGCATATTGAATGAGCATCCTTTCATGCTTTGAACATCTAAAGATTATAGATTTAACAATTCAGATTTACAGTAACAGTAATCATCCAAGGTATTGAGAGGTTATAAAAACCTCTAAAAACGTGGTCAGTGAAGACATGGGGTTTCATAATACCTCAAAGCAGAAGCTGGGAAAGAGCAGTGGAGCTGCTTTATATTCTTACTGAAGTTGTGCATGTGCAGCAATCTTCTATTGAAAACAGCCTTCATGAAAGTAAAGCCTGACACAATAGGGCCTATTTGTTACAAAACCATAGCTCATGGTCACCACAGTACATATATAATAACATAAAATTTTATTCATGCATTGTACCTTGCTTGCGGGAAAAAAAAACAATAAAAGGAAAGATGTTGCAACAGTTAAGAAGAGAAAGAACTTCAATGGAAACATGACATTTAAAAAAGATGTGCCTTGGAAAGGAAAATAATAGTTTGCTCTCTTTTGTGTACTAATGGCAGAGGTCTTAAAGACAGCAGATGTTTAATGTGCAGCTATGAATGAAATAAGCAAACTTAAGAATCTAATATTGGGTCATTTCCTCTCATTGTAAAATGTCAATGTAAAAACACTGACAAACAAATAACTTGATCAATTTTCTACATATAAAAGGCTACCAGTTGTGAATAAAGTTTGGGGAATTCAGGTCTACTGTTTTTGTTTCCCTTTTTTATAAACATTTTCTCCTTATAAGTATATTTTATTACTTAAAAGACAAATATTAACCTGTGTGTTAAGCATAAAAATGGCCTTCAAGATACACAGTTCTTGCTCCTAAAGGTTAAGGGATACTTAAATCTGCAGCTGAAAATCATCTAAGGCTGAAACTATAAGAACAGAGCTTACAGAGTATATATGCTGTCAAGGCAGTATTGGCAGCCTATGGAATAAAAAGTATTTTGGCTTCTTAAAAAACTACATAGTATTTAAACAGGCTTGATTGCTAAAGATTGGTTTTGTACAGTACTGTAGAGAGTAGCACTTCTCTTTTTTTTAACGTTTTTTTATTGGATCAGACTGCAAGAAAGAGTTGTGCCGTCTGTATGCGATAAAAGGGCATCAGCCTGTATTTGGAACATCTTTTGGGTGTAAAACCAACGTAAATGTAAAATGCCAACATTAAGGCTTAGCAAGATTTATCTTTGGAGTGAATGATTCATTGATGCTTGCCATTAATGGCAACCAGAAGAAACAAAGTGGCTCCAAGATGCTATTATCTGTGGTGAAAAAACTTTCCCACCTATTTTGCAAAGCTGTACAGAACTTCACAGAATCATAGAATAGTTAGGGTTGGAAAGGACCTTCAGATCATCTAGTTCC
>JAVHNF010010174.1:38008-48067 GCA_034783455.1 Micropsitta finschii | reverse complement strand
CACTCTGAATTACAAGCCCTTGAACAATATATTTAGAGTGGCAATGCACTTTTCAGTCTAATGTGGAAAATGCTGGTTTCTGTTTTAACTTCATCCCTTGTAAGCTTGTTCTGCGACTTAGGGCTGGTAATAGCATAGGAGGCCATTTGGAAGGTCTTGCAATACCGAGCATATAGGAGCTGGGTCAGAGTTGGGATTCTCCATCCCCACTGTGTCAGTGTTCAAATCTTTCAGGTTGTGGAGATCTTTCTTGGTTGCAGGTTCTTCCTCAGAGCAGCTTCAGTGTCTGAAGAGGGCTACAAGGATGCTATATAAGCTTGCTATGTATTTGGCCTGATACCTTGCAGCAATGCTAGCAGGAGCATGGGGAGCAGATCTTCCTTCTATCTCTTGTCTTGATAAGTTTTCTCTTTCTGCCAGTCCTATTGTATAGTGAGCAATTAGGGAGCAGTCTGTGGACAGTGGCATTATTGCTTGAGCTGTTGCCGTGCAGTTTTGATGTTAAAAAGTTTGACTTGCATCCTAAAGACAAGCGGAAAAGAGATTAGGTAATATATGTTAGATTAGGTAATGTATGTAACTCTGTTAATGTCAAGGAGGTCCACTGGAAGGGACACAGTGTGTCCAGAGGCAATACCTCAAATATGTATGAAAATACATTTTACAGGATCTTTTTCTTGAGTTCCACAATGGATTATTACCATTTTTTTTCATTCTGCTAATGTATAATACAGGCCAAAACCCCAGCTGATGTTAAATGGTGCAGCTCCCATAAATGCAGTGGAGCAACTGACCTCTTTGACTCGGTTATTTTGGAGGATAAAGCAGTGGAATTAATTGTGAAATAAGAAAAGGAGAGAATGAGAGGAAGGAAAGGGCCTTTCTTGGAATCTTTAAAGTAGATTCAGTGGCAGCAGTGAAATTCAGACCATTGAACCAGTTCCTCTGAGCGGCTTCTGTCCTGCTCACAGGATGGTGTGCCAGTGATGGGATATTTAAGTGGGATGGTCAGTATCAAATATTGTCCACATAAGGAATGAATAAAATAAATGAGAAGTAGCTTTGCACCATGCGCCAATGTTTGAGGCTTTGATTTCAGCAGTAACTGCTTCTACTGAGTGCCCATCCAAATGAGTGCGGTGTTCAACGACACTGATGCCAAAGTTAGGCTGATGTGACATGTCTTACTAGGTATCAGAACTGCTTGTCCCGTCCATCTTGTTGACCTCAGTTCCATGGTTGTGTTTGGTATCTGGCAAATGTTTTGGCACAATCAGCTTGAGACGTTGCAGTGATTCTCATGTGGAAATTTGTACTATCTACTCCTTCCCTGACAATTACCTGTTGTAACAGGGACCAAAGCAATCCCACTCTTAAACTATTCCTGATCTTATTGTAACAACAGTTTTCTTCCAATACAATGTTTGCCATGGAAAACTGTTAACTCTCCAATTCCAGAGCTCCAAGATTTCTCAACAGTTTGAATTCCAGCCATCCAGCCACAATTTGAAGTCCATCCTTGTTTACAGTGAACCAGAGAGGTGATTAATGAATTGCAAATATTGAATAGTCTATGTTCTCTGGGACTCATTAAAACATGGGGCCAGGGTCCTCTTGTTATTTACCTCGTCTCCCAAATTGACAGTGCTTTCAATCCGATCTGATGCCAGCATCGCCAGCAGTGTTGAGCATTCTGTCATTCCAAATGAATAGAAACTGCAACTGTTCTGTTATTTTTCATCTAGCAAAAACCAGGTCTCTGTCCTAAACCAAAGTTCATGCTCAATGCACCTTTCTTTTTCTGCCTGTTGCATATTAATATTGCCAGGACACACGGAGTAGTGAGAGCAGTTTGCAATCAATCCACGGTTTTCCAAGTCTTGTCAGACTTTTGGCTCATCAGTATTCCTGTAGGCGTAGGGGTACCTGCAACGTTTGAATTACCATGTTGATAAGTCTGTGACAGAAATGGACTCTGACTGAATCTGGTACAAAATTGATAAGCCCTTGCAGGGAAGAATTGGATCAAAGGGAGACATCTGCTAATACACCCTTGTTTTGAACTGGGCAGATATAAAACCTGTCTCCTTGGCATCCTCGTTCCTGAGGCATCATTCAGAGGCTGCTTACATCAAGAAGTGGAACCTTTGGGTGTCCAGTTATGGACTCGGTTGTTGAGGCACCACCCTCATGAGCTTTGGCCTCTTCCAAGAGGCTTCTTGGAACTTAGGGGCTTGTGAGTGCAGGCAGGGACATCACCGGTTATGTGTGAAGATAGCTTGGATTTCTCCTTAGGAAACAGGGCTGGATTTTCCTGTTTAAACTCCTGGTTTAAATAAATGGAGAGTCTCAGCAATCCTGTGCAACGCGATAAACTAAGTACGAGTTCATTAAAGCACATGGAAATGCAGAGCCTTTCTGTTCCTTCAAATGCGTACTAAGTCTTAAGAGTTATAATGGCATCAGTTAAAACCCTTGTGACCCAGACAAGTTGTTTAATGGCATAAAATATGTGTAACCTAGAGCTAAACTGTTAGCTGTTTGCAACAGGGATTCTTTTTTCATTGTTGTGAATGGTTAAAACTAAGAAAACCTGAAGATCAGGACTAACTGTAGAAAGGGTTTAATATGTAATGCCCTACTGTCTTCCAGGTCACAGTGACGGTACAAGTAGTGTTTTCCTGTTGCATCCTGTATATAATGGGCTATACACAAAGAACCTGCAGGTATACTTATTATTGCTAATTATATACTTTGCATTTAATAAAAGGGTCCTATCTCCTGTCAGAGGGTTTAATGAAATGTTAATTTTTGCTACTAATCAACTTGAAACCTAATAGCAGCAGCTCACTAACAAATCCTTTGTGTTCACCCTTTGCTGTTCTGGAAGATTTCCAGGTTCTTCCTAGGACAATTCATCTATCCTGCAGACTACAGGAAAGTAGCAGCTCAGCAGAGCACGTATAAATCCATCACATTCCCAACAGTGTGTAACCAATTAAATACTTACCCAAGTTGTATTTTAGCCTTAGAAATGCATTTTATCAGGGCAGGTTTTCTTCTGACCAGCCCTGCAAAGGTTACTCTGGAATTTTCTCCTGATAAATGAAGGTGATGGAAAGCTCTGTCAAATGCAATAATTCGCCTGCCTAAATCCTGCCTCTCACCAGTCACGCCGTCTTTCTGAGCCCTTCTTAATACTTGGAGTTCTTGTGAGCCTCAAAATCTTCTGAGAGCTTTGAAGACGCTGATGTGAAGTGTGTGTATTTCAGCAAGGTGCAGTATTTCAGCAAGGTGCAGTATTTCTTCAAGCCTGAGTAAAAAACTCGTGTGATGTAGAGAACAAAAAGCGTTTGCTTCAGAGTCGAATGGCTCTGTTCATGCATTTCAGTCTAATAGGCCCGTTGCCTATGAGTTATGTCTTGTTTTAAGGATCCATTGACAGAGTCAATGTTAGATATAAGGTTAGATACATGGAAGAAGTTCTTCCCTGTGAGGGTGGTGAGACCCTGGAAGAAGCTGCCCAGAGAAGTGGTAAATGCTCCATCCCTGGCAGTGTTCAAGGCCAGGTTGGACAGAGCCTTGGGTGACATGGCCGGTTTGAAGTGTCCCGCCCATGGCAGGAGGTTGGAACTGGATGATCTTAAGGTCCTTTCCAGCCCTAACTATTCTATGATTCTATCTGGGGCAGGAAAGGTTGGGAAGGAAAAGAATTGTTGGGTTCTTTCGGTTTCTTTCCTCCCCAACTTTGGATGTTGCATTTGTTCACATGGCTGAAGCAGCTTAGGCATGTTTTCTTGACTAAACATCATGTAAGAATATGTAATTGAGGGGTTTCTGCATGTTTGTGCATCAGACTCAAAGCATCAACACACTGATTCTTCATCTTTCACAAGCTGTGATTCGGGGTTTCTTAAGGACCTTGTATTCCAATACTCTGTAGATACTGTGCAGAGCTCAAACTGGTTTAGGATCCCCACAGCCCCTTAGTGTATGTGCAAGAAGAGGCAGGCTTCACCTTTACATTGGTTTTACACCAAAATACTGCAAAACAACCCTCTATCAGATTAGTGCTTATTACTCACTAGAGCTGGACATTGCTTTTTGCACCACATGCAAGAAGAGTTCCCTGCTCAAGGAACTCGTATGCTGAAGGAGGTGTGACATAGGAGTTGACCAGTGACAAATATGCAATAGTGGGCAGCTAGGCTGAGAATTCTGTGTTACCAGGCAAAAAACAGAGCATGTTCTGATGTACATCATGTGGAACAGTTGTTGATTGTGAGAGAAAGCCGGATGTGCGTTGGAAATACAGATGCACCAAAAGCCTGTGTGTGTCAATGATGTATGGGGCTGATCATCTCATCACTGAATAGCGGTGTCTTGCCATTGGTGTTACCAGCCACTCATTCTGTATTCCAACAGTGCGTTGCTTTTAACACGGTTTCTATTGATGCTCTTACTGCTTTTTCAAATCTGAATGGCTAAATGGAATTTTCATGGGGCAAACCCATGTTGCTCTCTATTGACTGAAATTGCAACCCAGCTCTGATGAATGGCTAATATCAAAACCTTGACCATGCAGCTCTTCAGAATGGAAGGAACACACAGGATGCTCAGATGTTCAAAGGCTGTCTTTCTGAATAAAGGTGAACATTCCTGTAACGGCGAGTTG
This sequence comes from Micropsitta finschii, assembly GCA_034783455.1. NCBI lineage: Eukaryota > Metazoa > Chordata > Aves > Psittaciformes > Psittacidae > Micropsitta > Micropsitta finschii. The sequence goes on along the minus strand of JAVHNF010010174.1, from coordinate 43,392 downwards.
CAATCTCTTTGCAGTGTTTTACTCAGTACCTTCCTTTCTGGATTCAGAATCTCACTTGCTCTGGTTTAGGTGGCTTTTGGCTTGTTTGAGTGAATGCTGAGATTTGCATCCTTCTGGCAGCTTGAAAATGCAGGCCCTTGTACCATAAGAGCTCAGAGTGAGCTCTTAGCAACTGCTTCATGGCTGAACTCTTTGAGTTTGTTTTCCAGGGGCTTTGAAGACTTGCCCATGTAGTTTCAAGGAGTCTGGTTTTGAAGTGGTTTGAAGCTTGCAGGTGAGAGCTGAGCTTGACTGAGCCCTGCATTTGAAGCATGGTGGAATTTAAGGCGTTATTTAAAGCTGCGGTGTGTTCTCTTCTCCCTTTCCCCACACGTCAGGTTTTTAATCAAATATTTCTGTTTATTTTAAAACCAGTTATTATTTTAGTATCTTTCTGGTTTTTCCTGGACCTTTAATAAGGCATTTCACTGAAACAGAATGGCCAGAAGTACAGGTGAGATTTATTGAATCCAGTCTCACGTGTGTGTGTGTTATCTCTGCCAACCAAGCACGCAGAGCTAAACTGAAATCAGGAAGGTGACAATTGAATATATTGAGTAGTTGAAGTAGGTGAATTTAAGGCAAGGAGTAAGGAAAGGGGGCTGAAAACTCAGCGTTTAAAATGGCAGAGTCTTGAAAGGAAAATTGAAGCCCTAGAGATAATGATTGAGTGACCCGACATCATTTAACAAAGAGTACCAAGAACTGCGAGAAGTGGAGAAATTGAATTGATGACCTGGAAAATAAACTCAGATTAAGAAATCTCCTGCTGATGAGGTTGCTGTGAGCCTGGAGATGAGTGAAGCTGCGGTGATTCTTGCTTTTTTAACCTGTCCTTTTTGCTGTTAACGCATTATGAGACGGGCTCAAGGTTGGATAATTCTGAACTCTCTGATCATAGACTCCCAGACTGATTTGGGTTGGGAGGGACCTTAAAGCTCTTCCAGTTCCAACCCCGTGCCATGGGCAGGGACACTTTCCATTAGACCAGGTTGCTCCAAGACCTATCTAACCTGGCCCTGAACACTTCCAGGGATGTACCAGGCTGCCTTTTGTCTCTGTAGGAGGACACGGCATGATAAAGGAACATCACCATGAGTGTTGCTGGTGGCATGTGTGATTGCAAACGAAAATGGCTTTGTTTGGGGGTTGTGTTTCCTAATTAGCATGTAAATATAAATCTATTGTCTGTGAGGAAAACAGGATAGTGCTATAGAAACCAGGCTGTCCCTCAGTGTTAGGAAATGATGTTTATTCAGGCAAAGCTGAAAAATATATGCCAGGCATCTGCTCCATAATGGATTTCCTGCTGGGAGGCTGGTGTCTGAGCTGCCATCCTATTTGGCCTGCTCTTCAACTAAGACTTGTTTGGAAAGAGGGAGTAGGAAGCAAACAGAGTTCTGAGGCATCTTTGTGCTTCCCATCATTCAGGGCCATAGAATCTCTTTACGGTCTCAGGGTGAGATCTGCTGTCTTAGAAGCCAACAGATGCTCATAGCATCCTTTGTAATGACTCTCTCAACATGTCCTTGGTTTGCTTCTCACTTCACCTTGGAAGTGGGAATGGTACCAAGAGGCAAGTCCTTACATTAGCTGCCGAGGTAACAGTCTCTGCAAAAAAAGAAGTTATTGGGGCCTATTTTTCTGTCATTTGAAGGCTGTTACAGGGAGATGTTACCGTAAATGGAAACCAACCCCATTATCTGTAATCATCCTCATCCTTTTCACTCTGTGTCCCCATCTCATTTTCCCTGGCTTCCGATAATCGGACAAACAAGAATTTGCCCTCTCAATGTGAGCTCGGAGCTTTTGTCTTGTCTTCACTTTGCTCTCTCGGGCTGCTTCATTCATTTCATTTCTCAAGTGTGGGGTGTTTGCAGGGGAAAACTGAGGGTCGACTCTTCGATTCTCTGTTGTGCCTTCTGAACCTTGCATTGATTCACTGGATGGCTCTGGGCATGTCACAGAGGCTGGTTTCGGTAACGCTCCTGTGACCATTCAAACCAGACCAGTCATTCTGCCCCAGAAAGCAATTTAAGATGTAATTAATACTTGGGGGCTTCACTGCTTTGGTGCAATGAGTAGTAAGGTCTGGTAATTCCTGTACGTAAGTGTCCTACAGTTGCTGCCAATTAAAACACTGAGTTGAGAGTAAGAAAGAAAGCAAGAACAGAAGGAAGCTGAAGTGAAGCTGATGACTTGACAGCCTTCCGTATTCCTTGGGTCTCTTTTATAGTCGTAGCATTAGATGCAGATTGGTGGAGCCTCAGAAATAGAAACAGGTAATGAGAAATTGGATGTATTTTCTTCCCTCAAAAGGCATGTGGGTGGGGAGAGGTTTCTGTGGAATGATTCAGGGTGTTCAAGGTAATAATAGTGAAGGAAAAGCAGGGAAAACAATACGGGAAGGCAGGGGTGTCTGGGTATTTGTGCAACCTCTGTGCGGAAGCAGTATTTGTTACCCATTTCTTCCTTTTAAGTTGATTTGGTTTTTAGAGCTCATTTCCAAACCAAACCTGGCTGTTTTCCCCTGACGTGTTGCTTTTGTCCACAGCTCCTATGATCCTGTTAGATGGGTTTCACAGGGGCCTCATTGACTTCTATGAAAGGTTTTTAGCTCTTTGGAAATCACTCCCTCGCCCATCTCCTTACCCCCAAGGGCAGATGGACAGTGTGTGATGTTCCACAAGGGCTCTGCTCATTGCAGTGACCACTAAGGTTTTAACAGGGTTTGATTACAAACTTATATCAGTAATGGACTTTCCAGACCAGTCCCACTGTGCCCACACTTTCAGACTGCTCCATTTTGGAGTTGGTTGTTTCATTTTTATTTGTGTTTTAATTTCACCATTTCAATGCCAAGCAGGGAGTTGATGTGCTGTAATTGCCTCATTTCTCCTGAGTAACGTGCTTACCTTGTTCTGACCCAATTTCCTCATCGCTGTATGAAACCAGGATTGAAGGATCAGGAGAAGAAACGTTGCTACCTTTTCCCTTCAGCACTCAGGGCTGTCTCTGCACAGCATTTTCTCATTGGCCATAAATCAGGATGTGAGCGTCCTATAAAGATTACTTTAAAAACAATCTGAACTATGACACATTTATGGGATCACGACCATATTACTGTGATATGAGAAGGAGTTAGTTCCCTTCATTTTTTCCCCTTGCTAAATGAGAGTGGGTTCTCCCTTCAGTGAAGTACGCTTCATGATGTATGGAATAAAGCCGGCCAGTAATTTAGTTAGGATGATTTATAGGAGCCATACCTATAACTATTTTTCCTCTTGCTCTTATGGTGTGGTGCCAGGAAGGCTGTAAACAAATCATTGACCTTTCTGTGAGTGTATAACCATTGACCGGAGGGCTCCTCGCCATCGATCCTGTATTTCCTGGCAGTGCAGAGGATGCGCTGAGAAGAGGGCAAATACTTTTGTGCCTGAGCCCTCTCTTTGTTTGCGGGGGCTGTTTACATCGTGTTATCCTATTGCAGCCCCCCATCCTCCGTGTACGAGGCCTGTGTGTCCTTTTCAAGTGAATTGCTTGAGGTTTAATAAGGGCAAACCAACGTCCAATTCAGAGAGAAGAGGTTTATGGCCTAAAAGAGATGGTTACTGCCTCGTTAATTTTCCTTTTCATTTCTTAGGTGGCCTTGAAGCACTTCACAAAGTAATGTGAATGTCGTAATTGCCAGATTGCATCAAGTGACTCGTCTGTGGTGACCCAAACCACAGAATAGACCCAGGGTTCTGCCTGCAAACTCAGGGACTTGGTCATTCTGTCCATGGCAGATCAGCCCCATCCAGCAATGCAGGGGCTTGCCTGGACTGGAGCTGGTCAGAGAATGAAGATCTCTTCTGAGAGTGACCTTAAAATGAGAGGTGGAGCAGTAACAAACACTGAGCCTCTGTTTTCAGAGGGACTCAAAGCACAGCCTGAACTTAGTGGGGATTTCAGGTGCTCAGGAATCATAGACGTAAGCCTGCTGGGGCTCAGAGATGCCACAAACACATCTGAGCACATTATTGGAAGGTATTAGTGGGAAGCAGTGTTTTCTCCCTCTTTCTTCACGCTTGCCATCTCCTTAATTAAATCACCCCTAAGCCAACCAGATTCACTCAGCCACAGGGAGTTAGACTATAGCTGGGAGAAGATGGCTGCATTTGCCTCATTCGCTTACAGTGTCACCTTTTCACTGCTCAGGCCTTGAAATTGGTCCATGTACCACTGTAGAGTCATGAACATAGTCCTGAATGTAGTGAAAAATCAAGGACTTTTCATCTTTTACTTATCTTATGCTTATCCTGCTGCTAAGAAAGGGCATTGAGAGAGCCACAGGGAACAAAGAATCTTCTAACAGCTTATTGTGGGTTCCATGCAGCCTATCCGTATAGTGTTCACAGCAAAGATGCTCTGTTACTCTGTCTCCCTGTGACAGCACCGCGGCTATTCTGAAGGAAGAAAACATAATCCATGATGGCATGTTCAAGACCAGGTTGGACAGAGCCTTGAGTGACTTGGCCTAGTGTGAGGCATCCCTGCCCATGGCAGAGGGTTGGAACTGAATGATCTTAAGATGCTTTCCAACCCAAACCATTCTATGATTCGATGGTCACAAGCAGTTGCTGATTGCTATGAGAGGTTACAGTGGGAGTTCAAGTAGTTTAGAAAGGAGGAACAGATGCTTCAGTGTTTGCTGCACCCAGAAGGCTGTCGCAGGCAGCCCTCTGTGATAAATGAATCTCCTCTATCAAACAAGTGCTTTTTCTCTTGGCTTGACCCTTCATGTATTCTTTCCTCCAGCTCCCTGTATTTCCCTTAGTGCCATGACATCAGTGTGTGTGTTGCCCAATCCTGCTGCTGATACACAAGATCTGGATCACAGGGGGCTTATAGTTAGCTTGGATTGATTAGCAAAACTCTGTTTAACAATAAAGCCATTTATATAGTTCACCATCTTAAATCGAATAGTATTATCTACCCCGTGTGATAATCTGATCCAGCTAGCTTGTGAAAGCTGTATGTATTTACCTTTATTCTCCAAGTCAAAAGCCTTTCAAATGCCATGGGAGTTGTAGGCATCACCAGCTCATTGCAAAAGCTTCATTGTAGCTTTGCACATAATTTAATACCTATACATTTTTTTCCATAATGAAAGCATGCAACATGAGTTATCTGCTTTCAGCAATTATTTCTCTCTTTTATTCATAGCCATTCACAGAAGTCTTTCTCCTAGCCTAGTTTCTCCTTTAGTCTTAAAGCTTAACTTCAATTATGAGTTTGTTCCATCCCACCATATCAGAAAATGAATTATAAAACATATATTCTCTTCCTAATAGTCCCTGACC
>JAVHNF010010174.1:5665-25745 GCA_034783455.1 Micropsitta finschii | reverse complement strand
CCTGGCAGTGTTCAAGGCCAGGTTGGACACAGGGGCTTGGAGCAAGCTGCTCCAGTGGAAGGGGTCCCTGCCCGGGGTTGGAACTGGATGAGCTTTAAGGTCCCTTCATCCCAAACCATTCCAGGATTCGGTGATCCCTTTCATGAGGCGTTTTTGTAGGTGATGAAGGAAATGCCATGTGTGGACATTTGCTTTTTCTCCCTGTTGCTTCTCTGCTGTGATACACATGCTGGTTAGTCCCTTCTCCTTTGGTAGCAAAGGTCTTGGGTTATCCTTCTTCTCAAGCTCCAAATTGCTCCAAGCTGTGGAAAGGGGCCAAGAACCACTCAGAGTACTTTAGATCCATCTTAAATGCTCTGACTCATTCCTTTATCACCATCACCTTCTTCCCCTCCAAAGGGAGCTTTGCTCAAATCCACTGAGTTTCACCTAAATCAGATCCTTGAAGTATCCATGGCATGAAAGCCTTCTCCAGTGATGACAGTGGCAGTTCTGCCTAGGCTTGTGCTGCACGACATCTTCGCCATATGAACTGAACATCAGGACATAATGGGCCTCGCTGGCAGTCCTCTGTGTGCCATATGTTGAGTGCAGCTGGGATGTGGCACCATCACTGAAGCAGGTCATTTACTGCAGGAAGAAGAAGCAGACCGTGCATGCCAGTTTATCAAGGTTAAAAACAGTGGCAAGGAAGACACCTTGATAAGGGATGGTGGAGGAAGATCTGGACCATTTTTTCTGAGAGGGAGTAATTCTATAGCAATTCTTCGCATTGTTCTGCAAGGCCCTGGTTTATTCCCCCAAGGGGGAAGGTGAGGACTGCGCTAGACAAGGATTCCAGTGCATTTATTGGAGATGGGAGCTCCATCTGATGCTCCGAACCTTGGCATCATCCCCAGTTGGGTTTCTTTTTTGCAGGGACCTGTGCATAGAAGAGATGAGCTATATCTATATGTGTGAACTTGAAAGGGAGAAGGCAGATTTGGATCATAGTCTTACCTTGGGGGAAAAAGTGTGATGCGCTGATAAGATGTGGCACTGTAAGACTGGGAAGAGTCGTGCTCCTCCTGTAATGAAGATGTTAATGTTCCCTTCATTTACTCAGCTGATTTAGCTTGGTTAATCCAAGTGAGGACTGACTTTCCATGTGGGTGTGTTTAGTCTAGGGGGGCCCCAGTCTTTGCTGTAATGTCTCTACTCCATTGAAGACCAGCATCCAGTTTCCTGAGGCTGCTCTTTATTCTCTTCGTCATTCCCACAGCACTGAATCCTACTTTGCATCCTCGTGTTGCCTTGTGAAAGCAGAAAATAAGTGGTCAATCAGGATGTGAAATACTCCCTGAATGATCACGCCTGGCATCTTTCAGAAGGTGAGCGGGTGCTACACATGCTTACCTTTGATTCCCTGGTAGGGCTGAAATACGTCTGAACGCCTCACATTGTTATTAAAGCGCTAGCGATGATGTTGAGCAACATGGTATAATTAGACTAAATCTGAGTAGAGTATCTTAGGAGGGAAGAATCATCATTTCTCAGAAATATCATTAGAAGGAATCTGATTTCATGCAGTGCTCTCAGCCAAAGTACCATGCTAGCTCATTTTGGCACGTTGGAAATGAATCATTGCCTCTGATTGTCTAGTCTAGGAATTCCCATTTATCAACAGCCTTCTAAGAAATGGCAGGAAATACAAGAAAGCAAATTAACTTTCAGGCACCCTTCTTCAATCCTCTGTACCTAACTTAGATGAGAGTAGGGATTTAGCTTCCCTGGCTGGACCCCTGGACTTTTTCCTATGATGAAAGATAACCAAACAACAGCTTAACACAGTATATGTCAGGATCTTTTAGAAAGCCTGATTTTATCTTGCAAGATAATCGCACTACTTCATTAGGAGCTGTGTGGCTATTTTGGGTCAATGCCCAAAGGATGAACATCCTGGAAACAATAAACCTGCATGGACCGAAGCAGCAAATGTGTAAGGTTTATTGGCTTATCTACATTGGTGTCAACAAAGGGTTCCTTTCTTTCATATCTGAAGTGCAGAGTCCAAGAGTTAATATCCTGACTTGATGTAAAATTGAGTCCATAACCTTTAGGGGGAAAAAAACCCCAACTACTTTCACATAGATAAGAGGAAGCAACTTCATAAAACCAGACAGAAAATACCATGCATTTGGGGGTTGGAACTAGATGATCTTAACGTCCTTTTCAACCCAAACCATTCTATGATTCTGCATGGTTTTTGCCTAGATACAGCTACTGGATTCTGTGGTTTCAGTTTAACATGATTAACTTTGTCTAGGAGGATGTGCGTCATTTGACATCTGAGATGCAAGGCCTTTTAGTGACTCTTCTAATCTAAAAACAAAGCTGGAGCTCTGAGTTCAGGCCTGTGGCAGAGATTAGCTAGCGAAGGCATCAGGACGGAGCCCACGGTAAGCTGTGTTAGTCCCACACACACACTCATCACCTTTATCCAAATGGTTCAAGTTTACTCTTAAACCAGCAGGTTTGTTCCTTCCTTCAAGATAGTTTGGGTCCTTTTATTTCCCCTTTTCTCCCCCACTAACTAAATCACATTGGACATTTCACACTGAACACACTGATAGTCTCTAAACTATCAAATGTTTTATCCCTGGGAGCCCCCTGGGAGCTGCTTTTCCTAATGGATTAACTATGACAGGGACTGCACTCCCACAGTTTTTGAACTGTACAATAAGTATATTACATACTTTTAAAGCTATAAATAAGATTTATACACAACCCATGGGGATTTTCCCTTAAAACTTCATAAATCACATCGTGCATTATCCTTTTTAATCCTCAGCCTTGCGGTGTTAGTCACTAAAAAATACATCTAACCCTGTATAATATTCAGGAATGTGTATAAAGAAGGGTAACGAGAGCTTTTATGGGCTCTGGGTTTTCTTACCCTGATGCATTTCCTTTTCCTGGCAATTATTTGTAATAGGAGCAGGTCTCTCTTGGCCCTGCTTTAACTGAAAACCTGGGTGCTCTGCCTAAATAGGTCCAGTATAAACCAGCAGAATAAGCTTGTCCTGTATTACCCTCCCTTTAGGTAGAGGCATCCCTGTTATTTGGTGCTAGGAGAAGGCAGCTCTCAGATTCCACACCTCATTCACTCTCACCTTGCTGATCAAGCTCTTCCTCTCCATTGAACAGCATAAGAAGAGGAGCACTGATCTAATTGCATCACACTGAGCAGCCTTCACCTCTTTGACCTGCTTGATATATCTCAGGCTTCAGAGTAACAGAGACTGCCATTGTCTCTGCCCCTTGGCAGTGGTGTTCCATAGGAGCTATGTAATTCTCTTTCATGCCCTCTTAATATTTTGGGAACAGAACAAAAATGAGGCCCTATGTGGTAGGATCTTGGTTCCAGAGAAGGGAAGGTGTTCACGCATAGGAAGGGTGTTATCTCCTCTTTCCATGCATTTAAGCTGTAAGCTCTTTAAAACCGGGACCATCCCTTCCCACTTGGAAGAGTAGAAGGGAAGGATGCATTCAAAGTAGACACGACACACAGTCACAGTCTTCCAGTGAAACTTCATCACCTGCAACGTGATGTACGAGCAGACGTGTTGCTTCAGTGTGTTTAATGGTGTTCAGGATGTTACCCAGAAAATAATGACGACGTTCTTGAACACCAGGATGCTTTTAAAGCACTGGAACATGCAGTGCAGCTGCCTCCCCACCAGGAGCCACTGGCAATGTGACTTAATTTAACAGATCCCTTCACGTCTTCCAGCAGGGATGTTGTTTTGTGGAAGAGCATCGTCCTCAGTGCTAGGAAGAGCACTGCAGAGACAAGCAGCAATCTGCATCTTGCTTTAGAGGCTTTTAGAAACAAGCAGCTCTGATTAGCTTGTTGCTGGCCCAGCCAAAATAATAACTCATCCGGCTTGGAAAGCTGCATTCGGGAGGAAGACAGGAGGAGCTGCTTGGTTTACAGGTGTCTTGGAGGACAGGCAGGAATTTCATAGCAGAGTAGGGCAGCCTCAATGCCGTGGTGATGGATGGGGTAGATCCTGTCCTGATTTAGATGGCAGGACTTGCATGATAATCCTCAGCTGAATGGTAACTCCTGTTTTGAGTGGTTCTGGCAGGGAAGCCTCAATCTGATCATGGACATGAGGTTTTTCTCACCAAATGCAAACAATTATTATCATAAACCAAAGTTCAGTGAGAACTAAAGACAGAACTGTGCTGGTAGGGACTGTGCTGATACCTGCCCAAGTCAGCCTGCAGCCTAAAGATGAGATGCAGTCTAGAGACAGAAGAAGCAGCGGAGTTGTGGAGTGATGGGGTTTTTTTACTCGAAAGAGAGAAACAAAGGCAAATACAGAACCTGTTTGTCTGTGTTTAGATAAGAACTCTTTATCTCTTGATCTACAGTGCTTGTTTAATCAATGGGGCGGCAGACTGGGAATGTGTACCCAATCTTACAGCATGAGAAGTTGCTGCAGGGAACTTGCTGAGTGTCTGGTTGTGCTTCCGTTATAGAATAGTTTGGGTTGGAAAGGACCTTAAAGTCATCCAGTTCCAACTCCCCTGCAGTGGGCAGGGATGCCTTGCACTAAACCGTGTTATCATAGGTGAGGGATGAGATTCCAGTGTGATGTGCGAGACAGCAGAGCAAATGAGAAGGTGACACTGGGAGACATTGGTCAACAGTGTCCATTGACCCAGATGGCATGTGTTTATTGAAGAAAACAATGACTTATCACCCTTAGCTTTAGAGCTGTGTGTCAGCTCCTGCTCAAAGGTGAGAAGGTTGCAGGGAAGCATCCTTGGCAGCTGGCAGCGGAATGGGAAGGGAGCCAGTTGATATCACACTGGGCGAACCACTTGAGAAGTGCTGGCATTTGTGCAATGGCATCTGCTTACACAGCCCATCGAAAGGCGCCAGATGCTGTCTGTGCAGTTAAGAGCTTCTCTGCTTTGGCATTTGTGTCCTACAATTTACAGCTCTGCCTCGTCAGTGTCGGGAGGGGACAAGCCCATGCAGCTGAGCCGAAATCCAGCTCAGCGAGGTGAGCTCTGTGTGAAAGTGCCTTGTCTGATCCCAGGTGAACTCCCTCCCCATCCACAGAGCAACTCGAGATCCCTGGAGATTCCTGGTACTGCTTTTATGTCCTGACTTCAGTGCATTGCACCAGTTTATTTAGCATATGGGCTTGGGAGGAATTACCTCTTGTTCTGTAGGTCTTACACATGGGAAAGTGGATCGATTTAGGGTGGGGACTCACCCTTGTCATCTACATTTGCCTTCATCATGTTAAGTTTCAGTGGCAAATGTGAGGAGAGCATCTAGCATTCAAGAGGGACAAAGGCTGCAAGGCTACGTGATGGGACTTGGGGTTTGGTTGCCTTTGTGGAGGGGGAGTCACTGATTTCCCTGCTCTTTTCTTCCCCACGGCCCAAGAGTAGCTGATGAATAGAAATACGCATGAGATGAAAAAGAACAGACAGGTCAAAATGTTTCATTAAGCAAGATCAGGATCTTTCACCCATTTTAAAGATCAGGACAGAGGTGCATCCCTTAGGCTAAAATAGGATTTTCTCCATGGATTTCTTTTTAGGTTTTCCCTATGAAGAAGCTATTTGCTGTAAAATGTGTGGGTATTCTCTCCATGTAGAGTGTAGGGCAAAGCCATTTGGGTTTATACACTGACATTCCAAATGTCAGGAAATTGAGGAGCAGATGTAGCGTTTGACTGTACTGGTCAGATATTTGTGACTCCTGCTAAAACAGTCATGTTTTCCCTTTGGGATCCAGTGCAGGAAACAAATGTGGCTAATGAAGGACTTAGAGGGCTAATAAGCCCTTAATCAGGTTTCCCAGCTTTTTAATTATGCTGCATAATGATTGGAGATTTGCCATCATCTCTTTAATCTGATTGCCTAACAGGGTAGCTTGGCCAATCCACAGAGCAATCTATTTACACTTCCCTGCTGATGGACTCTCCATTGAAGAGCTACAGAGATATTGCTGAGCAGGAAAAACTGTATTAGTCTCTTGTTTGTATGAAGCACATTTATCATGTGTGGAAAACCTCAACAGAGGATTGGTTTCTTGCTTTTAACAGCTCAGGAAGTGGTCCGTTTGTCAGCCTAGGGCCTTCAAAGGAAGTCTCAGACAATCAAAGTACTTCCAAAAGGGGCACAATGTTAGAGAAAGAGGCAATAGTTGTCCTGGACGAGAGAAACAGGGCTGCATTTATAAGTGAAGCCCAAAGGCAGATGAGCTCTGGTTGGGATGGGAGGAGAGGGGGAAGAATAAGAATAGGAAGAGGAATAGGGCTGCCTTGCTACGTGACTGCTGCTGTGCCGCTGGATGTGGTGGTACCAAGGGAGGAACCACTGGTCCTTTCGCTGTCTTTGTTCTGCCGTTCTTCTCCCCACCTTTAAATCTGTGCCTGCTACTGACCCATCTGCACTTCAGCCTTTTGCAGAACTGGGGTTTACCTGGCTTTGGGGCAAGGTATTTAGGAGTGTGTGAGCTTGTCCATGCTGCTGGGGTGGTTGAACTGGCTTTCTGTACATGCGCCTCTGCAGAGCATCATGCTCTGTGGGTAGGTGTCCAGAGGGTCCCAGTGGATCCCTTCGCTGCTCTTAGCCCACAGCATGTGCATGACTTAAAAACGAACTGGAAATCATTTTTTACCCCTTCCAATGAACAGTTTTTCCGATTTATTTCTCTTTTTTTACACAAATGTATAATAATTCAGAGCAGATATTGCACAAGCCTGCATTCTTCTGATTCTGAGTGGTACAAGGAGGGAATGCTCTTGTTTCTATATAGGAGTTGAAATGTATTGTTAGATGCAAAGCCCATTTAAAACATGTATCTTCCAGCAGTAGAACTCACCACTGCTTATGCCTGATCCTTGCCTAATACATGCTTTGCTACTTCTGAATCCGTTTGAGCTCGGCTGCTCTGAGCAGATCTGACCTATCTTTTTTAATGATACGCCTGATTTCTTATTTGTATATATATTGAATTCCACTTTGGAATCACATGTGTTTTAAATGGTTATGTATGCTGTCTAGGGCTCGAGAGACACTGAGCACATGGTGATCAGAGAGATTAGGATTTGAATACCTGCTCCGCCTGCATCCCTCATGGAACAAAGTGTGCCAAGGTAATTACAGCTTGGAAAACCTTCTTGTGCTGAATAATTCAGTCGAAGCAGGACATCTTCTCTGAGCTCCTTGCACTGCCTGGATCCTGGTGGAGCTGGAGGAACGCTTTAGGCCTTGGGTTTTTTGCCCTTTGCATAGGAATGGGATTCGCCCTCATTTCCTGAGCACACTTCATTTGTCTCCAGTGGATTAGTTCCTTCCATCTCTCTTGTTCCCTTGAGGATCTGTGGCACGGGCTCTATCATTCCCTCAGTGACAAGCCTGGTAAACCACTCAGCATTATATTTGACTGCTGGTGGTGCAGCCTGTTCTGGAGCAGAAAGTTCAGCGCGGGTATGGTTTACAACGTTGCCGCGATGCATATGCACAGATGCTGTTTGCAAAGTCCCCTCCCCAAGACGTTTTTGGCAGGGAAAAGCCAACTGCAGTGTTTGTAGGAAGCAAACACAAGATGCGGGCATGCAGGCAGGACTGAAATGTGTCTGGTTAACCATGGCCATGAGAAAGTATGACGAGCTGCTTGTGCATTTCTCTATTGAGCTGGCCATCGCTAAGCTCTGACCTTCTGTGGTTTCACCTATGGCTGAACATCAGAAGTGTTTAAATGTCCCAGAGCAAGGCTTATGAAGTGGTAGTTCCCCATTTAGGGGTAATTTCCTTCTACTGGAAGGTGTCCCTGCCCATGGCAGGGGTTTGAAACTAGATGAGCATTAAGGTCCCTTCCAACCCAAACCATTCCATGACTGTTATTTATATGACATCCTATATATGTTATAAACAGGTCTTCATCTTTTATCAGCAGTAAGACCAAGTTCTTCATGTAGAACATGGACATTTTAACTACTTGGTTTGGGATGTTTTCAGGGCTTTTTGTTTGTATCTATCTCATCTTCTGCCATTTGTAGGGTGCAGATCCTCTCATAATCCTCTCGTGTCTGGTTAATGCCACATAGTTCAGCTTATGATGCTAATAAAGCTAAACCCTTAGTTATGTGATAAGAGGCAGAGCATCAGGTAAGGCGTTTTTCCCTTTCTCAGGGGTGGTTTAGAGTTGTGGTTCTGGTTCCTGGCTCAGTCCCTAGTTTTAGCAGCACTTTGGATAACAGGTAGGACTGTTATCTATTCAAATGGTCACTCTCTATTCAAATGGAACCAAAATTCCAACTAAATATAATTGGTTTCCATAATGTAAATCCCTGTCAAACGTCAGCCAGGAATGATTTTATATTTCTTTTTATATCTATTTTATAAACCTCGGATTTAAGTGGTTGTAGCACAACTGCTGACAGGCTCTTAACTGTAGTAGCACAAGAACAACAGTATAATACAGCATGACAGATTTTTCCATGTAGAGGATGTGTGTGGTGGTAGAATAGGTTGGACCGGAATTACCCCACAAAATTGATTAGATCATCATGTAATGAGAATCATCATTTTAGCCGTGGCTTTTTGACATCCTCTTGACAACATAATTAACCTGGGAGATGTTGAGGCAATGAAAATCAAAAAGAAACCTCTGTAATTACGGGCCATAAAATATAACCAAAAATGTTAGAGAATAATAAAAAGCTTGATCTTTTGCCTTCCAAGCAGATTAGCATAATTGCACCTTTTAGACCATTGCCCCACGTCCTGATGCTGTCCTAAATTCAAAGGCTTTTAGGTGAAGAAGCCTCTTCTCTCCATTGCTCTGCATGTTCAGAGTTGCAGGCAGGCTCATCAGTGGATTTTTACCACGCCTAGTTAAATTACACAGCTGTTTGGAGAATTAAGTAATGCCTATTATTAAGGAAAAGGTGAAATTGGGTAAGCAGTGCTCAGTGAAGAGGAAATTATATTACTCATAACTGATGGATCCGAATGGAAATGTGTCCGTAAAGTTGCAGCATGCCTTGAATTACCACTTTTGGCAGCTGAAGTACGTAGCTTTTAATTACCTTGATTTAAGGCAGATAATGGAGTCACGTCGAGTATAGTTATATTATTGTTATTTATCTCAGCTCAACGTTTAATTTTATAGAGTATCTTCATAAACCTGCCTTCTGGCTGGATAAATACCTGTTAATGCTCTCCCAACATACTGTACGTAGGGCATTTGTTGTACAGTGAGTTGAACATGTAACTATCCCAAATGTCTGTTTTCACCTTCCTTCCCTCCATGTGTGCATTTTCTCTCCTCTGAGTCAGCTTTTAGCACTAAAGGGGCTCAACAGGAAGGGAGAGGTGCTACTTGTAGTTCTCTTAGAGAAGGGAACTTCTCCATCACTGATGGAAGAGACTATAAGAGATACAGAGCAGTAGGACAGGGTTGTTGAGTGGTCCATGCAAACTTCTTGGTTTGGAGTCAAAGCATTTTGCCATCAGGTTTGCAAAGGCTTTCCCAGGGTGCCCAACAGCTTCAGTACTTCCAGCTCTCAAATGTGGAGTAAACTCTAAGACCTCTGTTAAAGACAGTGTTGAGAACTACCACAACCTATCCATGGGTAAGCCCCATCTCTTTAATCTATAGAAAGGATGAATTGAATCTCAGTCCTACAAATTCCTCCCTGTGCAAGGGACAGACCACATTGTGCCATGCTGATTCATCCTTAAAATCACAGCCCCTGTGCTATATAGGAACCTAACCGTGGACACAGAGCTGTGCTTCCCGGTGCCATTGTAAGGACAATGAAACCTGTTCCTTAGGAGGAGCTGGAAAAATACAAGTCCAGATTGATGAGGTAGGCTCATGGTGGATCTCCTGTTCTATTCCCATATATGACATAGATGGAAGAGGATCTTCCTCTTTTCTATCTCACCCCAGCTACCTGGTGTTCTCAGTGGCCTTTGGGGAAGAGGAGAGGAATTCTAATGCAGTTCTAGCTGTGATGTGACAGAAAGTGTAATGTTGAACCTGCAGGAGCAACGAGCTGTCAGCAGACCTCACTGTACATGAAGTTATAATGCAAACCTAATCAGCTTGGAAGGAGCTGCTAGCACTGTGTACACCACCTCTTCAGCCTATAAATAATTGCAAATGACCAGGCTAGCTATGTTTTAATCATGAGCAGAGGGTGAAGTTAACCCCTGCTTGGAGGAGCCGTTGCAAAATAAGGTTTCCTGGCTTGTTTTTTGCTCTGGTCCTTTGCACGGTGTCGAGATGCTCCAAACACCCTCTTTGAATCTCCCTCTGCCTTTTGTTTCATGATCCCAAGGCACTCTGCAGTAGAAATCAATTCATTATAGAATCCCAGCCTGGTTTGGGTTGGAAGGGGCCTTAAAGCTCAAGTAAGGCTCACAGCATCCCCAGGAGATGGATAAAGGGGATCAGCCAATGAGTGGGAAAACCACAGGTGCCCACAACAAGTGTGTAGGAGCAGTTAGAAGGGATTCCAGCTTTGTCCGGGGACCAGGGATGCTGCTTCAGGAATGTTTCTGCTAACAAACTACTCCATGCGGTTGGTCTCAGTTGCGGCAATGAAGCAGGAGGATGCAATGACAAGTGTGAATGGAGGTGTGAGGATGTGGATTTATGTGGTTGAATTGGTGCAGGTCATGACGAGCCCTCGGGCGATGCCACCCTCTGTCTCCTGTCCAGTAGCATGAAGTGCAATAGAGTTCAGGCTGAAAATAGCTGAGTGGGTGGGGAAACCTGGGATTAGTGCCTATGACTGACTAAAATAGTGTGTATATGTACTTTCTGCATGGTTTTAATCATCCCATTGCTTCCCACACCTCACTACTTGCAAAAGGGGGGTGTATAAATTGAGCATGTTTGGTGGCAGAGGCTGCACATGGCCAGAGCTTTTGAGAGCATCTCGCGTAATAGGACCCAACTTCTACTGCCATTGGGCTTATTTACTAAAACCCAGTGAGTGATGAGGCACTGCGTGATGCCGTTAGCAAGTGATGTGCTTTGGAGATGGAATAGCAGGAATTGTTGGCTTTTAAAGAAATGAGATTGGGAAAAGAAAACGAAGCTGTCACGGAACGTGCACCCTTCCATTTTGCTGCGAATGATTCGGCCTTCCTCCTGTTCTTCCAGTGTTCATGGGATGAGTCCAGAGGGAAAAGCATGTCTTTTCCATTCCATTGTAAGGGAAGCAATGCCCCCATGGTTCTGTTCAATCTCTTCCTAGCCCATCAGCGAGAGGGAAGCTGGGTGGGGGCAGAGGACCATAGGAGCAATCCCGCACCCTCACCAAAGGGATGGATGAAGGATGCAATTACTTGGCCTGGTTTTGCTCCAGTCTTTCTGCCTTTGACAGCAGCAGCAGGAGGAAAAGGCACCCGCGGAGCTGGAAATGGAGCTTAAAGCTGAATTTGATACGTGCTAGCAGGGGTGATGAGGTGAGGGGGTGGCAGGGAGGCATTGCAGAGCCTCTCATTATATATTGACATGGTACCTGATCTTGCCATCAAAAATGTAGTTAGGGAGAGAAGGATTTAATAGAAATATGTGAGATACATGCACATTTATGCATTTACACATTTGTATGAATATGTGCATATCTTCTGGGTGGGTGAGCTGCATATATTATTATTAGGGGGAGTGATCTAGGAGTACGTTTTGTAGTCTCCCTGCATGCACTTTGCAATCCCTAAATCAGATTTCCTGTGATGTGCAGTGCAGCTGAACATTCAAGGTAAATGCAGTGATTGCTAAATCAAAACAAAGCCCTTAAAATTCACTGGCAGCTTTTATAACTCAGTGACCCAAGATGTAAAACCCCAAGCACTGGGATGTGTGTGGCTTTAATTCCACCTTGTAAATCACAGCGGTAGGAAGCGAGAGGGGAAGATGGTGTTTCCTAAATGTGTATTTGTAGAGGTGGGATTAGCACAGCATTATAGATGTACAGCTCGTGTGCCTGTGTGCCACAGAAGGCCTGAAGGCTCAAAAACTGGTCTGGACCATCAAGTTTATCTCTCATCCCAAAGATAAATGGCCAGGCTGGCATCCTGCACTGGTTTTTCCCTGGCAGAACTGCCCTGACCCCACCAGTGTAGCTGGAAGCAGGATTAGGTGCTTTTCAGACGCACTCCAGCTTCTGCAAGCAGTACTAGAAATTAATGTGTAGCAGTTTAAGCCGATGAGCTGCACAAAGGAAAGATAAATCAGTGCCACTCTTAGTTCATGGAGCAAATAGGTGCCATGATCAGCTTTGGAAGAACTTGGGCCAACATTCTTCTTATGTAACCAATATTTAGCCGTAGAATATGGAAACTGGAGCTTAAATTGGATCGTCGCAAGGCTCTGTTATAAAATAGTTGCTATCTATTTCAGTCTGACTCGATGTGTACTGAGATTGGCAGCTGCCTTCCTTGCATATGCTGGGGAAAACATCAAAAGGTTTGGAGGTTCAGTTCAGATATTCCAGTTTGTCCTCGGCTTATTTGAGGAGTGAGAACTCCTGAGGTGTATAAAATGGAGCTGTAAATGCAGCAGAAGACAGATTCTGTCAGAAGATGCTGCAGTTTCCATCTCTTCCCTTGTTTGGAGCTCACTGGCACAAAGAGATGACCAAAGATGAGAAGAAGAAACGCAAACACAGAGGGAACGTGCAAAGCCCATTTCAGTTGTGGTTTGACTTCTGAGCTTGGGGATGGATTTGTTTAGCTTGGCCTTGCTGCTGAGCAGCTCCACAGCGTGTCACAGGAGGGGAGCCAATAACTCCTTTTTGTCCTGAACTCTATTGATTTACATGGAGCAGAGCCCAGCTGACTTTTGAGCAGGGGCTTGTGTCTGAAATAGATTGGGCTCAATTATCCTTGAATAAGAAGAGTGGAGATGGGACCTTACGAGCCTTTTGCCCCACATTGGCCTCTAACTTTGTGTGATGTCCCTGTTTTCACAGGGCTGCCTCCATAGAGAAGTAGCTGGTGGGTTCTCCTGGTTGCCTCCTGGAAATAAGCAGATTTCCTGACCATGAGCAGAACTGGGAAAGCAAATGCTCTGCTGTGTGTGTGTGTCTTTAAAAGAGCTTCAAAGTGACTGCTGATGAGGTGGGATATAATAAGACAAGGCAAAGCAGTCCTTGCAAGCCCAGTGTTGGTGTCTATGAGGGTTCACTCTTTGCTTCGTGTTTGGCTTCTTGTGCTGCTCTCCTGATGTGTATGAACAGGGCTGGATGGACCTTTGGACCCAGTAAAGCCATTTTAATAGCTCACTAAGTGCTAACATTAAAGTGACTGTGGCTGCCCTGAAGGAGGGCAGTAACATCACCACTCCAGCATTGCCTATCCTAATTTTGAGTGAATCCACCCTGTGTTTCGGGCTATCCAGATGGTGTCTTTTACACCTCCTCTTCACCAGCTTGGGTGTATCTTAGCACATTCTCCCTTGTCATCCTCCCTGGCTTTGGCAAGGCTCAAAGCCCTGTTTTTTTCCTGTGTTTAAGGTCTTGCCAGTGCAGATGGGTGAGATGTGTTTTGAAAGGCCAAAAGGTGGCAATTGGTGCTGTTTAAAATGAATGGTCATTGTGACTGAGTGGCCCAAAGGAGGCAACAGGAGAGGGGAAAGTACCTGCTTCATCAATACTGAGGTTGAGGTTTAGCCATCTCTGATAAAGGTGGAAAATGAGGGGTCTTGTGCACTGTGATTCTGGGAGTTGGTTGTCCATAGCCATTAGTGGCTATTAAAGGAAAATTAGGCATTGAAATTTGCTGGTTATAGGTCCTGGCATTGCTGTGAAGAGCAATGAACCTGAGGGTATGAAATCCTAATGGCTGTGTTCCCTGGTTTGTTTGCCATTAGCAGCGAGCTCTGTTCCTGTATTAGAGCTGTGATACCCTAAGCAAGAGCAAGCACTGACCAAACCCTTTGTTGGAGGCAACACTGATGTGCTGAGGATGGAGAACCTCTTAAATGTCTTGCACTAGTGAGAATACAGCGCCTAGAAAGATTGTGTGATGTCTTTGAAGTCCTGTGGATGGAATGGGGGCTCCATTTCTGTTTCCTGAGCTTTTCTTAAGCTCTTTCTTTTAGCCAAGACCATTCCGTCACCTGAAAGATTCCTGCTGAGAGCTTTCTAGCCTCCCTTGTTTCAGGGTTAATCCAAATCAGGTTGAATTAGAGAAGGAGGAACTGGAAACCTCAGTCAGCTCGAGCTCCTGGAGAGGGATGTATCCAACCAATGTCTGTCTCTTGTACCCTTTTGTAAGGAGAGCTGCTAGCTGGCTCTGCAGAGCACGAAGCAGTGTGGTTTGTAGCACATATGCTAGAGAAGGAGGTGTAAATAGTGAGTTTGTGAGGCCAGAGGAGTGTCCTGCAGGCAGATGCACAGTCAGGGCGCATTGAATTGACAGGAGGCAGAGCCAGAGATGTATAAATTCTCTCTGACTGCATTCACATTAGTGCCAGCTGACATAGAGCGGAGGAAAACAAAGCACAGGCAGTTCCAGAAGCTGGGATCCCGTGGTTAACAGGTCCCTGTGGCTCTGCAGGTGCTGCACAGCAGGCTGGCTCCGGAGCTGCTCCCTGCAGCAGCACGGGCAGAGCATCGGCGCCTGCAGATGCTGAGATGAATCTGGGCGCTGCTTTGGCTGGTTGCTTGCTATGGGCTGTTGTGTGGATGTCCTTTGGCTCCTGCCGAGCTCCTGCAGGCACAGATGTGACCAGCTGTTATAAAAACTACAACAGGAGCGTGTCAACCCCATTGCCCTGAGCTGGAAGGGAATCCAGCAGCGTTATCAGTTCTGACTGCTCACAAACCCGGAGTCGGGTGTGCTAAACCAGGAGGGAGCAAGGGGAGCGAGATGCCAGGTTTGGCCTGGGTTTTGAGGCTTCAGGTGCACTTCAATTACGTGTTCAGCCTTTTCTCTGAAGACTCAGAGGTTATCATTTATTTGCAAAGAGAAGGAGGGGGCATCCTCAAGGATGCTTTCTCAGGCACCAAAGTGTGGCCGTATTGAATTGGCAGCTACTGAATTCTGCAGGAAGCAGCCGAGAATAGCATGGTGGCCTTTGGCCCTGGGTAGCTCAGTGCATCTTCAGAATGGCTGCAGGCAGGGCTGCGATTGTACAGGCTTCTCTCAGGGGTCCAGTTCTGATCTGTTTGCTTGTCCTTTGTCCTTTTCTGCAGCCACACCATTGAAGTTTCCTCTCTCCAACCAGGAAATGTATTAGGAAGAAAGGTTTGCAAAAGCAGTTAATCAAGCGGAGGGTCAGCTGAGAGGGTCAGGCACCCTTTCTGCTTATAGCTGGAGAGTCTGACTCTAAGCGCTGGCTGGCTTGAAGTCCAACTGATGGAGAGCTGGCAAAAGCCGCACTTAGTGCATCCGAAGCAGCCGAAAGCCACAGTGCTTTGTGGAGAAGGGACAGCATCCCTGTGCTCAGTAGCGGTGGTGACACTGGCGTGGTGTGGAGCAGCTCTTCCTCATTGTCGGAGACCTAAGTGAAGAACTGAGCTGCTCTGGGGGGAGATGCCAGGCAGGGCTTGGGCTGCAGGCAGTGCTTGGTGTCCCACGTGGAGCCTGGGACAGGGCAGAGATGGTCATCATGGAGCAGAGTGTCTCTTTTGGCATGGAGGGGAGCTGCAGGAGGAAACCCAGAGGCTGTGCTGCTTCTGAGATGATGGCAAAGAGAGCGATCAGGTCTTTGAGACCTTGCCCAAAGCCCTGGCTGTACCAAAGGCAGTGCCAGCAGCATCTGTGCTTGGCCAGTTGGGAAGTGGAGACTCACCCCATGCTGACAACTGGATGCTGGTGACTTGTGGCTACAGAAGCTTTGTTCTTAATGTGCAGGTGGTCAAATTCAGGAACAGGTTGGCCCAGAAAGGGTTTGTGGAGTCTCCATCCTTGGAGATACTCAGAGTTCAATCAGACAAGATCACGAGTGCTTGCTTTGAGTGGCATGTTGGATTAGGCCATCTCCAATGGGACCCTTCCAGCCTCTGTGTGATGCTGGGTGTGAAGCTGTCCACCTTTTCACTGCAGGGTTGGCCATTATTAACTTGCTAAAGATGGCTCAGAACTCTTTTGTGTGTTCTGTATGACTACATATTCAGGTTGCCTTGCTATGCTAAAAGAGCACAGGCATTGAGGGAAAGGAATTCCTTTTTATCTAATTTCTGTAGTGAATTTCCTGGGATTTATCCCTCACTGTTAGCGTGGGGGTTTGGTTTGAAATAGAGGTTGACTTGGAATGGGAAGTAATGCTAGCCTTTTGTGTACTTTGTTTTTCGTACAGATTACAAAGAAGGAAGGAAGAAAGAAATGCATCTGGGCTTAGATCCAATTGGATTACTGTCAACCCCATCCAGCTGAGAAGGGAAAAGACAGATGTATTGATGGGCACTGAAACGAGATGGAACAAAAGACGACAACCTGAGCGGGGAAGAAAAGGTACTGTTTTAAAAGGGCTGTATTTTGATGGTGCATTATCCAGGTCTTTCAGAGCTTCCTGCATATCCCTGTGTGCCAAGTAATTCCCCCTCCTTTTTTCCCCCCCTTTTTAGCCTCAAGGACTTTCATTATTATTATTTTTTGAACTCAGAATTGAGCTGTTCTCCTTTCTTCTCCCTGTCCTTCATCACAAGCAAAGGGGCACATTTTTAGACCTTTATAACCTGCATGAATCTTCTGCTCTCCCCTTCTTTATGATCCTGAGGATACAAAGCCCTGGAACCTAGAGCTGAAGAAAAGGCCTCTCAGTTCCTTCCATTTGTCCGTTGTGTTACGTTCTGTGTGCGTACTTTTCCTTTTGGATGCCACTGTAAGGTCTGAGCTCACGTATACTAGAGTGAAAAACATCGGTTTTCTTCCCCACAGCGCGTTCAGTGAGTCACCAACCACACACAGTTTTGGCTGTTAGCTGACTTAGCTGCATAGATGTAGACAGAGATAAGTCCAGCTGGCAACGTGGTGCCTGAAGGACCTCATATGGTCCAAGCCTCCCTGTATGCCATTTGGTTAGATCATTGTGGTCCAGACAATCACAAGTATTTTGGTACCTAACTTCTATCATGAGGGCAGGAGCCAGTTGGCTGAACACCTTTAGGATCTGTCAGAACTCCTTCCTTGTTTTGCTGTAGACATCTTCCAACATAGCTTGCTTTCTGGAATGCGATAGTCTTGATTGTTCCATCCATCAGTTTGTGTTTCCCTCTGTCTATTGGTGAAGGAGCAGCCCATCATCTCCAGAACACACAAACTCCAACCACACAGGTATAGGCTTAATTTTAGCCTGATTTGGGTAGATCACGAGCACACATCAAAGTACTTCCACTCAATAAGGGTCTACACAGAAATTTGTCTATTGTGTTTGAACTGTTGGCTGGTTATTAGTCTTTGCCTTGATTTACCTGGTTTTGTGTATTGGAGAAGTTGATGCCTTCCTTTCTGATTGAAGCTTTGTATCTTGATCTGTGGGAGTCTCTCCACTGAAAGGTGCTGTGCAGAAGTGTGAACTGTTATTATTATTCCTCTAAAGCATGTTGTCCATAACTCACAGCAGATGCAGTTCATGAAACGTGTTAGCTATGCAGTTTTCATTTTTCATCCTTATTTATTAATGCCTTTTCAGAGCACTTTAGATAAGTATTTGGGAACCTAGTTAGAGGAAAGTCGTCTCCTGCACGTTTCCCTTTAACTGGGTGGAATATTGTTTTCTGATTTTAATCATAAAAATGAAATGCTCCTAATAGAGCGGAGAAACCCAATTTCCTCAAGAAGCATTTGCAGGCTGATCTGGCTCAGATATTCCTGCCAGCACAGGAGAGTAATATCTTGGGCATGAGAAAATGTTCTGCAGTATACCTGAAACAAATATAGCTGTACTGGACAATTATGTGTTTAGCATCATTGACTTCCAGCTCGATGGCTAAGATACTCTTTACTGTCCATTGTCAATTATTAACCTTCACAGCTACAGTGCTGCTTAATTCTGGGTGTAGGGTATGCATCGGATGGAGGCAGCTGGAAAACATGCCACCTGGAGCACTATAGCATGTACAAGATTTCATGAGGGCTCTGCTGCATTGGCTCAGTATTTGCACCTTGCTCCTTGCTTCCTCTTCCTCCTCCTGCATATTCCCCACATGAGCAGTTTAGAGGCTCAGAGGGGACAAACTCTGTAGGTGCTTTTAAGAGTCAGAGCTTAGTGATGAGCTTAGGCTATAGCAGCGTGACGAAGTCCCACCAGTTCAGTCCTTGGCTAGGACCATTCCTACCTATAAACTCAGCCCTGCTGGGTGCAGTGGAGTTACCAGCCTGGGTTTACAATACAGCAGGGCTGCTGAGACCTGAATTTATTCTCCGTCGCTTTGGACTGATCAGGTGGTGGAGGCAAGCAGGGCTCATAATGAAGAATACTGATTTCTCATTTTCTCCTGGATTGAATTCTTTTGTTCTCCTTAGTATTTGTCATTCCTGGCTTCTCATGATGGTGTTTGTGCCAGACCCTCAGTTGGTATCATCCCACACAAGTCAGTGCAGCTACACTGATTTACACTAGCAATCATCTGCACCCTGTGTATATAAAAACACCCAGTGAGTAGAAGGTATGCTGCTAAACAAAGGGTCAGGCACAACAGCATCAGCTTCTTGTCTTACGGGTTTAGTCTGAAATTCAGTGATGCCATTTCTTTGACCTATTCTCTGGCCTTTTTTGTTGTATCCGTAGTAAACTTGCTGTTGCATTAACTCACATTTGAGCTTCTTTTACTAGGTGTTGCTTTGTGAACTGTAAATAGAAACAAAGCGTAGAGGAAGAACAAGAGCCCCTGCAGCGTGGAGCAGCAGGCTGCTTAGCTTATGCGTTGTAGGGAATTGAGATTTTCCCCTTTCTCTGCCCCCAGCCCTCCTGCCCAAATCGGAGCTAACATCACTTGATTTTTCAATATATATGCAAACAAATCACAGCGAGTGACTTCATGGTCAGCGCTAACAGAGCGCGTTCGGAGCTGCTGCGCAGCAGCGCCTTTTGAGAGCAGGGGGATCAAACATCAAATTAGGTTGGCAACTTGTAGCTGTAACTGCGAGAGGATTCGGAAGCTTACGTGGGGACTGGAAGTTGCATTATGGGATGAGAAGGCAACAGAAAGCACTTCAGGCAATGCTTTCAAAACTGCCTAAGTAACCTCAGGGGCCTTTGACTCTCAATTGGAGCTATGGAGGGTTCTCCACCTGAGATGTTTTCTGGCAAGGAAGATGGGTTTGCAGGCACTGAGATACCTCTTGAATTAAGCTCAGCGTGACTCAATTGCTCTGGTTTGGTTGTTTTGCGGTGGATGTTTTATCTGGAAAACTACTGAATTCCTTGGGAAAGCTTTCCAATGATGTCCTTTGCTTGCAGTCATTCTTTCTTCCGTTTCCTTTTCTCATCTTGAGCAAGCCCAGCTTGTCCATGTGCGTTCTGAGCATCCCTGTGCTGAGGTTTATTAGTGATATATTTGCTATCATTTTAGATGCCTCAGTGTTCTCTTGGTGGTTTTGATGATATTAAGCATACGAAGTCATGTCTCTTCCCAAGTGTTTTGACTTGAGAGCAGGAGCATTTTGTAAGTTGACTGTATTGTGGGGTTTTATTCCTTTATTCCAAACCTGCAGAGAGACTTCTGGATCCTGGGCAGGGTCCAAGTATCTCCACTTTAGGACTTTTGTTTTTTTCCTGATTTTTAGGTTCTGCTTTTGCCCCTGTCACTGACATTCTCATACTGAGGTCACAAGCTCTTTAAGATGGGAATTGCCTGCCACTGCTGCTTGCTTTGTATGCTGCAGACCATGAGGATTCCCTATTGAAACCCAGCTGCAGGTTAGGTGGAGGAGTGAGTCAGAGCAGCCTGAGGAGAAGGGCTTGGGGGTGTTGGGTGAGGAGAAGCTCCCCATGACCCGGCTTCAGTGTGTGCTTGAGGCCAGAACCCCCCCGTGTGCTGGGCTGCACCCCCAGAGCGTGAGCAGCAGCTCAGGGAGGGGATCCTGCCCCTCTGCT
>JAVHNF010010114.1:41032-51623 GCA_034783455.1 Micropsitta finschii | reverse complement strand
ATTTCAATTCCAAAATGAGTGCTGTTTATACAGCTCTTTAGATATACATGTTAGATTTGCAGGTGTCATGGTTTAAGCATCTAATTGCCAGCATTTCAGGAACATACACAATTGTGCCTTCTGGGACAATGCAGATTGTGCCTTTAGCTGAAGAACACAGATTACTCACGATGAAAAATTTTACTGTGTGCAAATAACTGAAGACTACAGAAACTGTAGTCATACTGTCTGCAGCCAGGATAATAGTATCAATACTAACTGATGCTCTCCAGCAACACTTGATAAAGGCCTTTCATACCATACAAAGCAAATATTACTAACCAAGAGTCCAAGACTAGAATGCATCTGTATCTGTGACCTGAGAGATATCATACAAATAAGTGTGAGGTGCCCCTGCCCACAGCAAGGGGGTTGGAACTAGATAATCTTAATGACCTTTCCAACCCTAACTATTCTATGATTCTAAGTAGAAGTATTACATTTAAAACAGATTAACAAACTCAGGATATTATTACCTAAAACTATAAATCGGTGTTACTTTCCTTTTTATCTGTCACAGCACCTTTTCCTGTCCCTTTCTGAAGAAAGGATGCTGGTGCTTACCAGAACCATATAGTTCTTGCTTAGCAAAGCCCAACTGATATTGCAGCACTTTATGAAAGTAATTGAAAATGTAAAATAAACATGAAGCTTAAGTGGCATCTCTGTGTCCAAATAAAAAGGCAAACCAAACCACTTAGTGCTTGCATTAGTAAGGACAACAGTAAGCTCAGCTGCCAAAACCAGACATGGATGTGGCCGAAGTTGTTATGACCTTCAGTGAAAAAAACCCCAAACACCCAAACCCAGAAAAAAAACCAAAACAAAACAAAACAAAACAAAAAAAAAACAACAAAAAACAAACCCAACCAAAAAAACCCAAACAAAACCCTAAACCACAAATAGGCTGAAGCTTATTCCCAAAATGGAACTGGAATGTGGAGACATGAGGGAACAAATCTTCTTCCTTTGTAATTTGAAAGTCTTTTACAAATACTCTTACAGAGTTTAAATGGTAACTGAGATTTCTGAGTTTGGACAAAACCTCAGAGTGAAAATACCAAACACCCATCCTGCACCCACAAAAGCAGCCCCCCAAAAACCTCTGGGCTATATTCTCACCTTCTCTATGTTGATACTGCCCAGATAGCTCAAGTAAACTGCACTATGCATCCTGATATCCACTGAGAAACCACTAAAAACCACAAAGTCTATCCAATACATAAAAAGTTCTTCAGCATAAGGCTATATGACACAATTCTTACAAGATAACAACTCCCTTACATGCCTGTCCCCTAGCCAAAAAACTCACCAAACTTAGAACTGAAAAGAACAGCATTCACAGCAAACAGAACTTACATAATATTATTTTGGGGCAGAAAACAGTGAGAGGAGAAAGCTACCGAAGGATTTGAAAGAGGAATATATGACAATTCTGCTCTGCCAAAATCAGAAGAGCTTATATTAGCTAATGTAAACACATGCATTCTTTTTCCTCCCCCAAAATCTTAATTTTCAGTAAGAACAAAATATGTTTTATCTCAAGCTTTTTATAGCTGTTTCTGATGGCTGCCACTGAGTTACTAAGCATAAGATTATTTTTTCACCTTAAGCTAAAATGAATGTAAGAATAAAGAACAGAAATAGTTGGGTGCAAAAAACCACACCCAAAGACTAAAGCTTTACTGCTCTTAGGATAAGTAAAAATATTTATGAAACTTGTCACAATATTTGGAACAGGATTGCTGGGATTTTTTTCCCACTAGGATGTGACAGACTGATTATTCGGAAAATAGAAAGAATCACAGCAGGCTCTTGGAATGTATCTATAAAGAGTTAGTCAGTCTTGCTGGGCTGACTTGCAGCTTACATTTTTATGAGATGCTTCTAATTTTCACTCCAACCAGCAAAGAGAAACTAGCTAGGAAAACTAAAGTGGAAGGAAACTCTCATAAATTATCACAAAATTAAGTTACAATCTGAAAAAAAAAAAAAAAAAAAAAAAAGGGAACGCCAAGATACGAAACAAGATAAAAATAAATTCAGAGAATTGATAGGACAGAGTTTAGATGCAAAGCAACCTATAATGTACGACTGAATTAGACAGAAAGGATGATGTACTGTAAGTTAGGAAGCACTGTATTTTTCTGCAGAAAAATAAGAGGAACCATCATCTGATTAGCAGGTTCAAAACTAAAGCCCTGAGACCAAAGGAAGTACTATTCAAACCTAGGGTATGTATGCTTTAAGTACTGGGCTTTGAAGCTAAAAAGATTAATCCTGCCTTTGCTTCTAATTATACCCTGCAGCTATGCTCCAAGATACTGCATTGGACAAGACAATCAAGCAGATATTACATAAGGACAGCAAATCTGGTAGAAATACAACTGAGACAACCCAATCTATTTTTATGGCTACAGGGCCAGACTTTTACAAATTCCAAAATCCCAGATTTCAGCATGCATGCGCTTAATCTCTACACAGAAAAAACCCAACCAAACCTCAATTCAGAGGACCATCAAGAAGATGAGGAATAGCTAAGTGAAGGACAGCATATATGGAAAACAAAGTAGGACAGAATTTTAGTAATTTCTCGTTAATATAAATTATTTGAAATACCAATGTTAAATAATGCTAAATAATTTACAAAACTGAGCTAATTACGTATTTTCATTCTTGGTCTGCACTTATCAGAAAGCTTCGCACAGCTTTCCAAACAAGATGTTGCTCTTCCTGCCAGTGAAATTGCTGAGCTAGTACTACAAATGCCCAGAATGGTACACTGCTAATCCAGCAACTTGGGCCTCCGAGATACATTTTAAAAAACATCCTCTATTTTCAGCCTTTTGAATCACAAGACCAGGTTTAGGCTTGTACATTTTAGCTTTGTAAAAAAAAAAAAAACCCAAAAAACCATATGAATCACCATTCAATCCAATAGTTTTTCAATGCAATTGCAGTCAATATTCATTCCTGTCTTTTGGCTTACAGTTACAAAGATATTAAGGCATCCCTTCTCCATGAAAAATTTCTCTTAGGGCAGGTCATAATTTTTTAAGACAAAGACAAACTAATTCTCACCTTTTCAATGTAGAGGTTAAAGTTACTAGGCTGTGCTTTCAGTCTTCTTGACATTATACTCCAATTCTAGATGATTACTTCCACTTTGATTTAGCACTCTAATTGAGAATGATAGTCTAGAAGCCCTGAGTGCTTTGGCTACGTTCCCTCCTATGCAAGGGAGTCAGAGAATAAATACTAGGGCTCCTGTTAAACTGTTCTAGTAACTGTCACATATATAAAGAGTGCATAAAATTGAAGATCTGTTTTTTAAACTTAGTAACATAGCCAAGAGTCATGATTAATGTACTTTCAGAATAAACCAAGTCAGTAAGCATATCAGGTAAGGCTTTTGTACAAAATTGAGTACAAATAATCTTCATTTTACAACGCAGTTTGATCATTTTAAATGTTCACAGAAATATTATCATCACTAACCTTTTTTTATTATTTTGCCTTTTTAAGTATATTCTCACAGAAGAATATTTATCTCAGAAAAGATATCCCAGCCAAAGAGTGATAATGGACCCAGATCAGCTCCCTGACCAGCTTCCCTGCACAGCTGGCAGACCCTGTACATACATACATTAAGTCACTTGCAGCTCACTTGCCTCCTTCTCAGCTCATTAACAGCAACTGTCTGCAGGTCTGACTGCTCTCAGAGGTTGGTTGTGCCCTAAGAGGAGCCAAGCAGGTTCTTGAGAAGAGATAAAGCTTTAACTGATCCTGTCATAACAAATAGGGAAGCAATAGGAAAGGAAACTCTAGGTTCTGAAGCTCATTTGGGAGATGCTGTCCTAAAAAAACCCAACCAACCAAACAACAACCACCAAAACCCCAACCAAACCACACCACCACCATCACACATCACAACCACAAAACTACAAATAAAGAAAAAATACACTTAGAGAAAGGAGTGACAGAACAAAGATTCAGAGTCGTCAGTACGAGGACACTCTAGGCAACTTCACCATCTCTCTTACAAGAGGATTCACGTTTATCCAGTGGGTCTGTTACAGATCATAAAGTTATATACTTGTCATATTAGCTGCATATTTACATGTTGCACTGAAACTACTGCAGCACCACATCAGACAAGAGCTTATAAACACCACTAACTTGTAGCAGACATCTTATTTAAAAGAAGCACGGAGGGGACCAAATATATTTCATTTACAGAATAAACCACAAAATTAACATTTTAAAAGCTGAAAAGCTTTTACTGACTCAGGATTTCACAACTCCAGCATTTTAGTAATGAGCGACAATTTATTTTTTTTTTACATATTTTTCAGAATTCCTTAATTCACTTATTTTAATGGAAAACTGTTAGTATTATTTAAACCTACACAATTCTTCTGTCATCAAATGATGCGGTTTCTGGAATCAGAATTGTGACATTCTTGCCAGGCATAGAGTAAAAAGCTGTTTTCACCCAGAACTGTCAGTTTTTCACTCAATAGCCTAAACATAACACAAATCTGTAAGTCAAAGACTATATGTAAACAGAATTCCCACATCCTCTCATGATGGCTACAATCCTTCCCAAGGGTACCCTCAGCTAAGGCTGTCCCTTCTAGTACACTGTCTGAATCATAAAAGAACTGTGCCTCACAAGCATACAAAGCTACTCTTCATTGTATCTCAAGTGAGCTAACCCACACATTTAACAGATCAAACAGCATCCATGCTTTGCTCTTCTTGATGAGGCTTCCAACAGGGAGCATCTCTGCATGTTTCCACTCTTCCTCTGTCCCCTTTACTTTTCCACAATTCCTCCCTCTGGTTTCCCTTACCTATCCACCTGGATTACAAGCAAGATGTGCTGCATCTGACTGGAAGCACTCCAATCCACATGCTTTTGGGACCACCTGACTACTACCCTTTTGTCACAGTGAGCTTTTGAATTCCTTCTGTGGGTGCTATAAATAACCTGTGACTTTCTCTTCCATGAGGGTACTAAACTGTGGAAAATTTGGAGGATCCTATCCCTTTTCCGGTGTCACAGCAGTGAAGACACACACATACTGCACAGAAGTATAGGACCTTTAAAGATGAGATGTTGCCCATGCCTGCCAGTAGAAGCCCTCAGTTACAAAAGCCTTGAATACTGTTGACCCTAAAGAAGTTCTGAAAAAAAAACCAAACAAACAATAAACCCAACCACCCTCCCCCCCAAAAACCCAAAACCCAAAAAAAACCAAAACAAAAAAACCAACACAAAATAACCAACCAACCAAAAATAAACCCAAAAAACCAACCACCACCCAAAACCCCAATACATTGAGAAAGACACAAAGATCTGTATTAAAATGAGTACCAGTTTGCTGCATTTTGCCCCTAGTTCTTAAACCCACCTCTGGATTATGGTTGATTTGTCAAAGCACAGCTGAAACCAACAAACTCCCCACAACTAACCAAAGTGCCTCACTTACATCATTTTACCCACAGAAATCACGCAAGAAAACACAGAGCCCTTTGCTACTTAAGGCATTTGAAAACAGTATTTTATTAAAAGAAAAAAACAACACACCCCAACAAACAAAAAACATTCTCAGTGTGGCATTACTGAACTAACATTTCAGCTAAAGGGAAGCAGCACCCTCAAGAAAAAGCTGTCTTGCTTTCATGTTCACGAATGTAATCTCTTTCTTTTAATGCTCTTTCAAAAATAGAGTAAAACTGGCAAGAAAAGATAGTATACATCTTTCAAAGGTTGTTTTTGTGAGCCTCAGGCCGAATGACCAGGTCATTGCTAGGGACAATTATAACTAGTCTCTGATGCCTTTAAGTGTTAATTAATTGTGAGACGCAGGAACTCACAGAATCCAGTGTTACCTGAAGACAGATGTTTTTAAATACTGCAGTATTCTTGCACAGCCTTCAACAGCAGCTTGCTCTTGGATTTGGAAAGACACATCCTAGTGCCCACAGCAGGCTGGTAAGGATTAGTACCATGCCCTCCTATATACATACCTAAACCACGGGAAAACTCCACCATCCATACCAACTCAGCCAGCCATCACCTGGGACCACTCTCACAGCAGCCATGGGTCATCTAGACAGAAAGCAGAAAGCAGGTGTCACCAACACCGAGGCCGCAGCACGCTGCTGCTCAACTGAGGCAAACACAACCTCTACAGAACAAACTCTCACCTGGCTGAGGCACCCCGCATCCCTAAAAGTTACTAACTTCCCACAGGCCGGCACAGATAACAGCTTAACCCGGGGCAGGGTTAAGCTAGGGAATGGCCGAAGCCTCAGCTCTCCCTCTCCGAGCGGTGGCAGCCAGGAGGCGGCGGGGAGGCGCAGCCGGGCCGAGCTCCCCTCCCCTCACCTCACGGGAGCGGGCACCCACCACCAGAGGCCGGGCTCCCCGACCGCGGCAGTCACGGCAGAGAGAGGCACAGTGGAGCGCCAACAGCTCGGCGACAGCCATTCCTATTGCACGCAATAAGAGAAGCGGAAAGGGGCAAACACCTTAGACCAGGGCGGAAGTCCCGTGCGAGCGGCCGCCTCTTTTATTGCCAGGAGTGGGAAGGTATTACCCTTAACCAAGATGGCCTCACTGATTTCATGTGCCCTAGCGGGCGTTAGCCTATAGCCGACTGCTCGTAGTTTGCGTGTAGTTGCTGAGGTTTCGTTAGTTTCGCATTTAAAGAAGCCCTTGGTATTCATTCCCTTTAGCTGGGCATTTATTTGTTGCTGTGAACTTTTTGTATGCCTCTTGTGGCAAGTGGCTCCCACCATGGCTGTCATTTACCCCTTTTCTGTTGGCCTGTGTGTGTGTGTCTGCTACTGCCTCAGTGTCAGGCTGTAAGTGATTGCTTAGTGGTAAAAATACAGTACAGGAAAATCCTGCAGGACAGCTATCACAATGCCTTCTCTGCTAGTTGAGCATAAAAGCTGTCAGTGCCACCATTTACCTGAATTTAAATGCTTTCATATGGCAGAAAATGGGACCTGCATACAGCAGCTAGGAGTTTTGTTTCCTTAGGCTTTATCTGGAAATGAGGATGCACCATGTTCTGTTCTCGCAGAGCACAGATGGTGGATGTGTCCATGGTGATGGTGAAGCGAGGAGAGTGATTGGACTGCATGATCTCTGTGCTTCTATTTATTAATTTTTCAGGATCAAGAATACTGCTGTCAAGAATACCGCTGTCACATTCACATTATTATTAAATAAAATGCATATTTCCTGGGGCCTGGAAGAAATATTTAACTAATGTGTTTTCCTGCTTAAGTCAGCTCAAGAAAATGCTAGCAGATGAAGTCAGAGACAAGGGCTCCATGCAAGTCTTGTGTGGCTGTGTCGAAGGTTCCAGTATCAAAAAGGGTACACTGCAGACTCAAACTGTTTGCATCTGTTAGAGTAAGGTAGTAAGGAGAAAGGAAATTACACTGATAGCAG
This sequence comes from Micropsitta finschii, assembly GCA_034783455.1. Classification (NCBI taxonomy): domain Eukaryota; kingdom Metazoa; phylum Chordata; class Aves; order Psittaciformes; family Psittacidae; genus Micropsitta; species Micropsitta finschii. The sequence continues at coordinate 44,110 of JAVHNF010010114.1, read as the reverse complement.
TCAGACGATATATGTAATGAAAGAATCGATGGGTTCATACTGATGCAAATGACTAGAAATAATCACAGTGAGATACAAACCTGTGTATCAAATCATATAGTAGAATAGCAATAAGTAGTGACACAGAATGACATGATGAGGCAAAAATGTTTCCTGTTCAAGGAAGAAAGACGTAAAGCATGCGTAATAGTGAGACACTACTGTGTACCGAAGTGGTGGCAGAGTTTAAAGGAAAAGAACTGGGTAGGTTCAAGTTCTTTTGTAAAAAAATACTACAGGAGGCTCAATTGTATCATGTTGGGTACCTGCTAAAAACTTTGACTCTCATTTATTTAGGGGTGTCTTGAGTACCCAGTATTATTAGAAAGATAAACTGAATACAGTGCTTAGTCATGATGTCTGGATTCCATTTTCCAGTATAGGCTGGAGAGCAAAATTATATTATTAACAGTGAGACACAGTCAAAAGTCCTAGTGAAAGTTCTCAGACTTCATCAAAGGGTCTCTGGTCTGAGGAAAACAGTGTATTTTACTAAACAAGCTTTTAAAAAGCAGTTAGGATACCATAGAAAAGCTGGATGTAATAAATGAATTTATTCAGTTGAAATAAAATACAGCAAGAAACAGACAAGTCTTCAAAAGGGTACATTTTTAGAAAGGTAGGAAACTAATCAGAGGTGAAAATGAAAACCTCTTAGTCACCTATTAAGGACATTTCTGACAAAATAAGTTTGGAAACTTTTTGATGAAGAATGGTAATATTGTACTAGAAAATTAGAAAATATGTACTAGAAAAATCAGGTAGTTTTGAAAAATGGAGTGATAGGATGTCTTTGCATGACTGAAAACCACAGACATGTACTATGAGTGCTGAGGGGAAGCTCTAGAAAAGTGTCTAGAAAAGTGTCTCTGGAAAAGTGAGAAATTTCTCTGGGAGTCTCAGAATGGTGTGGGTGCAGGTGAGGAATGCAGGCATGTGTACTCTCAGGAGCAGTAGCTGCACCTTCAGAAACGTCCTATCTCCTTGAATGAAGACACTGGAATACAATTTTGTATCAGAAATAGCCCTAAAAACCATAGGCCAGAGGGACTTTCCTTGAGCTAAAGAGATATAACATACTTACATGTTCAGATTAAAATCCTTCTGGGTAAAATGCGAACGTGGTTTTAACGTGTGCCCCTAGGTGGTGCTGACGTTATTCCAGTGGCCAAAATCGCAGTTTTCGGAAACGTTTCAAATACCATTGAAAATATTCTGTGCTCAGCTTTTGAGTAGAAGGAGGTGCATCTGTTCAACAGACCACATATTAATGATTTCCAACTAAGAAGAATCCACACATTAATTTCTGGTAAACGAATTGCCCATAAATCTATGCTTAAATAACATTTAAAGGTCTTGTTTGAAGCCAGAGAAGCTAATAATTTCAAAAATTTCCTTTAAAACCCCATCTTTAAGCAAATATTGAATCAAAGAATTGAGACACATTGTATATTAGTTTGCTTACTATTTGGAGCACCATTTTACACAAGCAGTGATCTAATGACTGAGCTTATATTATATTACAGCTTGCAATTTTTATCTTTCCTATATGTAGCATATAGTAATTCTCATGTTGTAGGATCTGTCGTACTAAAGTCACTTCCAACAGTTCTCAGGCCTTCGGGAAAACAAGCCCTTGTAAGCCTTTAAAGTATTTTGGTGAGAAAGCAAAGCAGAGCTTTCTACTGGAATAGATTTGTGCAGTTTGGAGAAAATTGAAGGAGCTGGCATTATTTTATGCCTACTTTAAACAGTGTCTGTTCTTTGATATTAAATAAAAGATGATGATTCATCCAGCCATGTTTCCTTTGGACTATAGTGTAAAATTTCTGCATAGCTCAGGATACTTTTTCTTTCTCCTGCCTCATTCACACATACGTCCCTTGGTAGCCTAGGTTGCTTGGCATTCTGATGCTTACTTAGAGCTTTTGGATACCAAAAAATGGGAACTCACTTCGTAGTCATTACTGCTACCTGATAATTTTCCTTATTAGCACTGCAGTTTCTGGCTGAGGCCAAGTCCAAAGTTCTGTCGCTCACCTCAATGCTTTACTAAATTAAAAGGAAATGTGTTTGAGACAGTAGGTCTATGAGTTGCATTCAGTGGTGGGCTGTACAGCCTGGTGAGAGGGGTGGTGGCTGGGTGGTAGAGATATGCCTTAAACTTGCCACATTCTAGCACCCCAGGAGGCACTTTGTTGTCTGTACTCTGCCTGGTTGAGTGCAGGAGGGACTGGCACTGAACCAGCTCCCTTCCTGTCATGCATCTCGGTGCAGTGCTGTGCTACATCTGTTTCGGTCAGGGCCAGTACCAAATGACCTTGTGGATTCGACTGGGACTTGGGAATACAGTGACGTCATGGGAAATTTTGATTTCACTGTGGTCAATATAGTAAAACTTCACTAATTTCTCTGAATCTAATCATAAGGGTCTGTTTAATAAGGGCTAGCTAACTCTGCTGATCTACAAATTGTATGTGGAAGTCTTTGCATGGCTGAAAACCACAGACACGTACTAAAGAGAGCTGAGGGGGAAGTCTGGGAATGTGCTTTTAGGCACAGTGAGTCCTAGGATGAGGTGAGTGCACACAAGGCATGTAGGCATGTGTATGGCCAGGAGCAGTGGCTGCTCCTGCAGTAATGTTTGTCCTAGTTCCTCTGACAACAGATGATTCCTGTCATTTTGTGAATACTGGACAACAAAGGAAAATTGCTATAACCAGAACAGAGCTTTGGTGGGGCTCAGTTACTTAAATTTGTCTTTTTCTTTTCATTTCTTGACTCTGTTTTCTAAAGTTCATTGTCCTAGGTCATCCAGTCTGAAATCCACCATGGATTTGTCATCCTTTAGGAATCTCTTTTGGATTAGATGTTGTTCACTGTTGGAACAACAATAGGACTTGAGGACAGACAGTGCCTCGTAGGGCTGATCGTTTAATTTGCAAGGCGATGTAGCCATGTGCAATCAGCATGGGTCTTAGCGTGGCGAGCTAACCACATAGGTAATACAAATTACCCACTGCTTATGGGTAATTAACC
>JAVHNF010010114.1:0-13035 GCA_034783455.1 Micropsitta finschii | reverse complement strand
AAGCACCATAAAATCATTGGCATAACTGGAGCAGCCTTGCTTTATTGTGTTCCTGGCCTTGGTCAGAAAATCATCTTCCTGTCCTTTCAATTCACTTTTCTTTTGTTTGCTCAATTTTGGATTTTATATGCTATTGCTGATTTGGGAGTTGTGTACTGTCCTGACATCATCAGTAAACGGGCATTTTTCATTTAAAAATGAAAATGACATTGTCATGCTTTATCTGGTCTTAGTTCAGCTATGCATTTCCTGTTTAGATGTATGGGGAGTCACACTGACATCAGCAGTTACTGAATTGGGTGCTATTGAATATTAAGTCTTCAGTTTCTGACAGTAGCATGAAAATTTGTTTTGTAGATACCATATGTCTGTGCACCCTAGATTTTTACGACTATGTCAGTGACAAAACAGCATTATCATTTTTTAACCTCCTTTTCTTTCTGTTAGGATTTGACTGGTCTAGAACAAATGCTAATAAATTGCTCTAAAGCTCTGCCTGCCAACATTACTCAGATACATGTTATTCCACCAACTCAGGAAGCATATTATGATCCCAATCTGGTAAGAAACACTGGTCTTGAAAGATGCTTGGTTTCTTTTCTGAGTGCGTATTGACTGCTGGGTTTTGTGTTTACAAAATTTTCAACTTGTATGTACATGATATAAGTGCTAGAAAATGAAAATTTTACAAGCTACTTCTAACTTAAAAAGATATTAATTTTCTTCAGAAACAGAGAAAAATGAGCTTTAGGACATTGTCTTATATGGGATTCAAAAAGTCATCATTGTTAGGAAAATTCACTGTTGTGAACAAAAAAGACAGTAAGCCTTCTGACTAGAACTTTCTTATAAGTCTTTATCTGAATTATAACCCCTGTTATTTAAAAACAAAACAAAATCCAAAAAGCCACTGAACCATCAGATGGACGGACTCTTAAGAGGTCCCTTCCAATCCAAACCATTCCATGAAAAGTGAGGTCTTAAGACCAGATGTTCCTTAAGATATAAGTCCTTATTTTCATTTTAGTGGTTAAATTCTCATTAAAACCTGCTGGAATGTGGGAATCTAGAATCTTCAAATCTGATATGAATAACTAAATTTTTTTTACAATGAGAATTTAATTCCTGCATCAACCTATGCATTTGAAAAAAAATGTGTGTGTGTACTAAATTGATGACCTGGTGTTTTCTCGCTTCAAACTAATACTGTATCAAGCCAAAAGTCATTTTGGTGAGTACAGATCATTTTGGTGAGTCTGACTTCTGGGTAGTAAAGAGCATTATTGATCTCCAACATGTGCAAATTATAACAGAGAGATCTACAATGCACATGTAGATAAATGTGTATGGACATTGACTATTTTTTCTTTCTTATTTCTTCCCTCTGGACATCAGTTCTGCCTTGTATTCTTACCAGGTTATGTTACAAGGTTTTAAAAAGATTTTCCCTTAAGTCTGGATCCCATCAAAGTTCTGCATAAAGCCATTCTGTTCAGTCAGATTTTAAGAAATGGAAGTGTGAATTTGAGAGCCCTCCAGAGTCTGAAAACATTACATCCTGCCTTCATTTTGCCTTTTTATGCCTCTCAATTCAGACTGCAAAATTCTGTGAAGTAAAAACTTTAAAAAGTAATAATAAAGGATGTTTTAAGGTTGGGTTAAAAATAGTCCCAGTGGCTGGGGACAATGTCAAATTACTTTAATATTTTTTGAGAGTTAGTGAAATATTACTAATCTAAGCAGTAATGCCTAATGTACTCATGATACCTGTCAGGTCAGATTGTCACAAAATAGCATTTGTTCCTAGCACAAAGGCCTAATTTATTTTTACTTCTGTTGTCTGCAACAGCTATATTTCTTGGAATGAGTCTACTGTGATAGAAATATCCCTTGAGAATAGGGATTTTACTTCCCAGAATAGTTTCAGCATAAGCTGTGACTGAAATAAGGCCTTGTCTGTATCAGCTGCTCTGCAGAGTTTGCCTGGCCAGTATGACTGGTGGCCTTTGCCAGAGGAATGTCAAAGGCAGCTGTCAAATGAGCTAGAATTTCTGAATATCTTACTGACGATGAAATCTAGAAGTTGCAATGTTTTTGCAACAAACAATCTGTATTTTTCATATAATATTTGTATGCATAAGTAATTGTGATGTGATGCACCTGTATCTTTTTGGTTTGGTTTGGTTTTCCATTCAACAGTTGATCAAGAAACTATTGCTTTTCATTTCAGGAGAGTAAAGCATACGCAGGCCTTCCTAGCTGTAACAGAACTTTTCTACAAAGTACATCTTTATAACAGACTCTGTAATTTTCAGTAACCTGTAATCTAAACAATGGGCTGTTTGGTTTTTTTCAGCCTCCAGTAACGAAAAACCTTGTGACCAATTGCAAACCTGTGACTGACAGGATTCGTAAGGCATACAAGGACAAAAACAAATACAGGTATGTTGTTAACAGTATGTCGTTTCAGTGCTAGATTCTGTAAAGCAGTAAGAAGAGGTATAAATACGTACATGATCGAAAATTGTATGTGTATGTTAACAAATCTTAGCTCCATTTACTTTAGCAGTGAAATTGAAGAAAACATACTGCTATCTACTAATGTTTCATGTTTGTTTGTTGGTTTTTTTTTTTTCATAATTTCTTACATAGTTGTCTAAATATTTCCATGCTACTTCTGTCATTGGACCAGGTCCTAATTTATGTTGTACCATAGTAAGCCAGCGTAGCTTTAGATGGGTATATAAATGGATTATATGTAGTGAGTGAGGGCATTTAAAGTAGCATAAACAGGAGAAAACTGTACCTAGAAGTTGTAGATGTGCTCTGTCCTTCTTTCTGCTGATGCTTAAAAAGAGAAAAGCAAAGAAAAAGCATTTTTAACACTAACTACCTTGTAGTTTTCCTGAAAGGAGGAGAAGTGACACAGAGGTAGGGGGACAAGAAAAGGGTTTTCATCGCGTTCTGGAAAGGGCAGGACAAACCATGATCATGACTATGGGTTTGTTTGAATAATTGTATTTACATAGATCTACCTGAGATCAGGTTCTCTCTTTTCTTTCTTTCTTCTTCCCAGTAGGCTGTGGCATTGCTACTAAAAAGATTTTTAAAAAGGATGTGGAAGGAATGCATTTCAGCAAAAGGAAAGCAGAGTAGCTTCTCACTTTCCAGAACAAGTGGCTAAAACTACCTCGTTTCTTCAAAATGAGCCCATTTCTGCCACACTCACAGACACTCTGTACCCTGCAATATGCACACCTTTGGGAGAAAGCACTTTTCTTTTCTTTTCTTTTCCCCTAGTTCAGCAGCACTACATGATAGATGGAGTTCACTTCATTGAGTTTTGCACTGCCTTCTTTCTAATCATTAGCCCTTTGAGGAATGTGGAGGAGGGGCCAGCCCCTTCTCAGCAGTTATGGGAAATGGAGACCGATTAAATCATAGGCTTTGCCCTGTCAGTAAAAATGTAAAAATGTCAAACATGAAAAAAAAGTGTTTCCATATTGGGCAATGTGCTTTGGGTTGACTTTTTTCTCAACTATAATTGCTCCAGCAGTATAAGAAGGTAACACAAGGTTTAGATTAGTCAAGCACATTTTTGCTCTATGTATATAATAACAAAAACCCCAGACGTGCCAACCTACCCCCAGGCCTTGGATTTTTAGTAGATTTTCTACTAAAGCTCCCTCTACAGTCCTTAGAGGAGTCTTCAAGGGTGAATTGATGAAGACATGCCTCCTGTACCATTTGCATTTGTACATCTTGGGCTCTACTGCAATATCCTCTGTCTGAAATTTGTTTCATTAGTGTCCCACTCAGTGAGAGCAAGGACAGCCCCAGTTACTCCTGCCCTGGAGCAGCTCAGTTTCCCTCCGTCATGGTAGGTTTTCTTGTTAGTGGGATGCCACGTTAGCAGCCTGAGCCCACCCTCCTCCTTGCTGTGCAGCCTAAGGTGCTGTGCCTCCAAGTTGCAAAGGGGACCAATCCTGATATCCTTAATGTGTTACTGAATGACTCTACTGGTCTTAAATGAATGTCACAGTAAGACCCTGAACAGGGCATGACAGTGTTGTTCCTCTATCTGTATCTTCCAAAAAAATTCAATGTCAGCTCTTAAATACTTGTTGAGGCAAGTTAATAGGTCAGTGTGAGACTATAGAATCACAGAATCATAGAATGTTTAGGGTTGGAAAGGATCTTAGACACCATCTAGTTCCAAACCCCCTGCCAACCCCCCTGCCATAAGCAGGGACAGCACCCACTAGACCAGGTTACCCAAAGCCCTGTCCAGCCTGGCCTTAAACACTGCCAGGGATGGGGCAGAACAGCACCATCCTCATGTAGTCATTAGAGGTAGGTAGTAAGAATTCATCCCTAAGGAGAGCTGTCTTTGTTAGTAGCTGAGAAGATGGCTAAATCCCCAGTTTGAATAGGTTATTTAGCTTTCAAATGGCTAGAGATAGAAGAGGCAAATCTCGGTAACTTTGAGTTGGAAGGTGTCAGACCTTACCAGTGGTAAGGAGCTACTTCATAAGCAGAAGGATGGCAGATTCTGGAGTGGGAGGAGGAGTGAGGGTGGGCTGGGTTGAAGAGGCTTCAACCAGTAACTAGAAGAGCACTTTCCATATGTCAGACTGGAGGCTGCCAGCTTTGCTCATGCTGAATGATACCTTTCCCCATGATTAGTCCCATTGATTTTATCAGCTCTGCTCACAGAGAGCTAGACCAGACCATGGTGCTTCTGCCCCAGGAAAGAAGCCACCCACTGCTGAGCTACGGCTGGGTCAGACCTGTTTCCTTGCTGCTCTGGGAAGGGAGAAAACCGTGACTGGTCTGTAGCTGGCACAGCACATGCTTCCTGCTGCCAGATGCCTTGGGAAAGGAAATGAAGGATACATCAAGTTCGCCCTTCTTCCCACTTGGGCTAAGGAAAGGGCATAGTCCTCAGAAGCTATTATTCCCCTGTGTGTGAGAAGCAAGACACAGGACACGTTATGGCCCCTTACTTCTTGCATTGGCATGCTGGCCATGATCTGGTCCAAAGTGAGGTGCTACTCTGCATGAAAAAGGGGCAGAGGCTGGCTCTCCATGGCCAGAAGGCTTTACATGGCCCAGAGCATGAGGTCAGTACAAGCCCCTTGAAGAAAGGTGTAGCAACAATGCATCCAGTGCATTTACTGGTGAGCACAAAAGCCATTTACAAGAAGAAGGGTGGAAAAAAGAGAAGGAAAAGAAAAAGGCATGCATTTATTCTCAGGGCAGAAAGAGTGTATGTGCCATCGAGCGATCGCCCACTGAAAGGCAAAGAATTGGTTTGTCACAATGCACCATTCGCTGGAGGTTTCAGATCCACTATGATATTATGGCTGACGGCTCAGAGACCTTGCCTTGACTACCAATGTAATTGGCATGGCTGGATGCTTTTGATTGAGTTTTAGCTGCTCCCCGGTAAATCTGCTGAATGATTCCGCGGGACCTGTGGGTGTGCAAAGCCCTCATATTACTCACTGACCTGCCCGTCTGGCTTGCTTGTCATGCAATTTACAATAACTAGCACTGTCCTTGTAACTCTAAGGTAAGAAGTGAAAACCCTTTCTTTTTCCCCTAATTGTTCTACTGGTTTTACAGTTACCAAGCTGTAAAGCACCTCATCACTCTTGTTAATTCTTTCTTCCTTTTGAGCTGCCAGTTAGTAATCAATTATTACCCTTGTCATTCATGCTGCAGCACAGCAGCTGGTCACAAGAAGCCTCTGTTTCATTGGGCTGGAGCCAATCAAGTCTCTCCAGCTGTCCCTTGCTGCTCTGAATCATAATGTACAGTACTTGTTGCTTTACAAGTTCCTTTACCAGACTGCTTTTTTAAAAGAAAAAAAACAAAACAAAATAAAATGAAAAAATGTTTTCGCTCCCAGTTCTACCTCACGGCACATCTGGCTGCTGAAGGGTAAAGTAAACTCCCTAATGCTGCATTTTTATGAGGGGTGGGGGGAAATACTCGACGTTAGCACAACAGATATTTTTGTCATATTCTCCATTTTATGAGATGACTGCATTGATATAAAGACTGCTGACAGATCAAAGGTTTCACTGGTAAAATGATATGAAAGGCAGAGACATTAACATCCATCAAGGTCCTGTTAGGATTTGCAGAACAGGGGTTCTGGGCCTCCCAAGTGAAACCTAGCAGGAAGGTCTGCGAGCCTGCATAGCAAATGAAAAGAAAACAAGAGAGGGCACATAGAATATTGGAGGAGGTAGTGACCCACAAAATAGTAGCAATTTGAGCTGCAAGGCACCCTGATTGAATTGCAGTGGAGGCAAACGCTCTCAGGCTTGCTGTTCTTGTTACGGAGCGATGCGCTGCTCAGCACTGCAGTCTGAGCTACCAGCTAGGCTTTCAGATGACTAATTCAGAGTGGAAAACAACGGTACCACCAGCTTCCCTGATCGTCTTTGTTCCCAGCTCCCACATGCTGCTGAGATAAGAAATCTTGCAAAAATACCCAGCCAAGATGCTAAGTATCAGGAGAAAGTGTCTGTCTTTGGGGATTCGATATTATCATCCTGTAACTTACATTCTTTTCTGTATAATTTAATCAAAAGGAAGAAACAGATTTCACAACTCCACTATTGATGCGGGTATTTTCATTGCTTTCATGGGAGCAAGACGCAGGAATGAAATTTTCGGAAACATCTTTTCTAGTTACTTCTTCTCCTCTGTGATATGCCCCAAGGAACCAATTTCATGGGAGCACTAAGCAACAAATTCAAGCATAGTCTAACCCCCACTAATTACACCCTGCTACAAGAATTTGTCTTCTTGTTATTTGGGAACCCAATTAGTGTTAACTGTATGATGGCCACTGGTGACAGTATCTAAAAGTGTCTAGGTTTTATTGCTGCTGCAGCTCATCCCAATAAACTCATCTCTGCCAAATTGAGTACAACCCTGTTTTACAAGATCATTACTCATATAGTACAGTGCATGTTTACCATGGGTTTGGTAATAGCTTTACCCCAAAGGACATAGCTGTATCTGTAGAGAAGTCAAAAGAAATGCAATGCAGTCACCCACATTCCATGCGACATCTACTGCTTTGGCTTCTCAGCTGTTTGTGCCAAAGCGCATGGGTACTCATAGTGCCCCAATACTCTTCATACTGACAAACTGGTCTTGGGAAGGCTAACATCATGGGATATGGTGCTGTGCAGATATATCCCACTTAACTTACTTAAGTTATCATAGGTGCCAGGGCAGGTTTAGACCCAAAGGCTCCATAAAGGGTAGCTTTACCCTCCCCTTCTGGCAGCTCTGCTTAGGGGACTGGATGTCTTTGATATGAAGGTTGTATTAGCCAAGGCTGAGCACTATGGCAGGGAGACTGCTTTGGGTACCCTAACAGCCTTGCAGGCTAGTTTGTTTATCTCCTAATGGCCTGGTATAGTGCTGTGTTGGTGTCCCTTGTGAAAAGCAGTGCATTTTGTCATTGTGCACTTTAAGTGTGGAATTACTTTTCGGTAAAGAGTGTGCTCTGCTGATGTCTTCCCTGTTTGTGATCAACGCCCTGCTTGGGCACAGAGGTCTGCTGATGTGTACTGCTGTTTAACAGACTTACAGCTATGAAGGCTCCTGGCTCTCAAGGAAAAGAGAAGCTCAAGAGGAGTAAGTAGTCCCCTTCAAACAGCAGTAGTCCCCTTCAAACAACAATGGCTCTCAAAGCAAGGACAGTTTCTGAAATATGAAATAACCTCATAAATCGATCCCAAAAGGCATGGTGGAAAAGAGATTTGCACATCTGTCACATGGATCCTTTGTAAAGAGTTCAGTCCCATCTCAGTGAGTGGCCTTTTCCATGGGAATATTTGGAAGTCTGGTGCCAGGAAATCCTGTAGGCACAGAGCTAAACCAGGTTTGCACTGATTGTTCACTCCAAGTTTTTCCAAGTTTCCTGGCCTCCCAACATTTTCTCTGAGCTTCTCCTTATAGAATTAGCCCTCAAAAGTCTTTAAGAAACAGCACAAGATGAGAAAAGGCGAGCTGTGTGATTCTGGCTTTCCATGTTGTTTTAGAAGAAATGCTGGTTGGAATCCATAAGCTCCATCACTGAGGACATGCCAAGTTTGCACTGGGTATTTGATTAATCTCCCTGCTAATGAACAACAACAACAAAAATAATCTTGTGAAGCAGACTAATCAGAAAAATATATTTTTGAGTTATCTGAACGTCGAGGAATCAAATGTAAGCTTTAACTTCTGGTGTTTATTTCTTCAAATTACAAAAATAAAACTCCTTTTAAAAGGAAAAATTAAAAAACCCAACAAACCCAGCATTTGTTCTCATACAAGAAAGTTTGATCTTATTTAATTATGTTTGGGTTTTGGCATGGTAACAGTGTCAAAACTGGCAAGTTCCAGAGGAAAGATTAGATTTTGATGAAATGACACCTTCTGAGATACAAATATTCTGGTGGAAAATTTTTCTAGCTCTGCTTAGAAGCTGGGTCTTTGTTTCTGGCTTTTGCACAGATGTCTTGCAGGTCTGTGGGAAGACGCTCTCGGGACAAGTAAGAAAAACCTTTGGTGCTGAGGCACTCACCAGTATGAAACATAAGACTTAAAGGGTCTGAACATCACAGTTGGGATCTACAAAACTCTAGTTAGCCATTTGTGCGAGCTGATCCCTCTGTGGTCTCAGCAGCAGACTGACTGGCTGGTACAGCACAGTGATTCTGAAGCTATTTTTAATTTTCCCAGGGTCGAGCTGGCAACTTGATGTCTGTAGAACCAGGGGCACTGTTGCCGAGAAGACACCACTTTGTCTCTTCCCTGTTTCTGCACTGATGGAGCACGGCTTCTTCCTCTCTGTTGAAGAATTTGATTTACTCTCTTCCACTTATGGGCAGTAATACTTAGTCACCATGTTCATTGCACAGCTTTCCCCACTGATGACTGAACCTGTCCTTTATAATGTCACTATGATTTCTTTTTTCTATGTCTTAGGTGCTCCAAATGATGTTTAAATCTCTCAGTTACTGAAAATGGCTCACAACAATTCCCTTGCTATCCTTCAACCAATTAAAATCCTGCTGCAGCAATAAGAAACCATCAAAACATTGTCCAGGGGGAGGCATAGCAAGTAAGAGGTGTTGTAGGAGTTTGAAACTTGTCTTTAGCTTCAAGATGTGAGGATCTGAAAGAAAATATTCTCCAAAAAGCTGGTACTGCTATTGTTGCCACTGAGGTCACCACCTGAGCAAGCTGAACAGGAGGTGACTCATTGCTGGAACATCCCTTTCAGCATTCTGCCTATGAGAAAGATAAAAATATCATCATGAGGTCCATCATTTTGCATTGTACGTAGAGTTCTCCCATGGCTGTGTGACTGTGTACTTGATCGGTCATAGTGAACTTCATCTTCTTGCACAGCATAAAGTTTCACAATGAAGTGTGGGAAGTATTTTGTGAGTATAATAGAATATGGATCTAAATGTATCACACGTTCATTTAGAATCGTATGAATGAACATTAGTGCATCTACTGACATCAAAACATTGGATGGTCCTTAGGTTTCACAGAGGAGAAGAAAACTGAGGCATTCTTTACAGATCAGCTCCTGCACAGATCCAGTCAAGAAGACTATAAATTTTCTTTGCCTTCTCTATCCTGTGAGATGAACTCCAGATCTAGGTCACCTTTTTATTCCAGGATCTGCAGCAGACTAGAGCTATTGTATCCAACATTTTCTGCCTGTCTGGAATATCTCTATCCCAACCTACCTGATATCAGCAGAGTCACAGAATGTAATGGAAAAACCTCCCAGGAGCCAATGATGAGAATTTTATAAGATTTGCAGAGTAAGTCTTGTACAATTCCATATTTCTCTAGAAATCCAAGTCAGGATTCAGCTCACCTACTGCCAAGTGTCTAGTGAGACTAAAGGTACAGCTGAGGTACAGCTACCCAAAGGCAAAAATAGGAATGACAGTCATCTTGCCGGTCTCAAGGCATCTCCATTTGGGCTAGACGTGTAGTCTCCCCTTGGAGTCAATGGAGGGAAACATGGGCTTCTAATTTTAGTGTTCTGATCTCTCTTAGATGTCCTTGTTCTGAAAGGAAGAATTATTTCTATTATTCAATTGATGGGAAAGTATACATCTCTGGTACTTTAAGAGTATGATGAACCTAGCTTTAGGACTTGCAACATAAGGTCACCTACCTGGAACACTAAGATAAGCAATTATGTCATCTAACCTTGGTCCAAGTGCATTAGAAGTTGTTGAGAGGTTAATACTGTACCAGGGTTTGTGCTAGATTATGTACATGTGACAGATCCAAATCCTTACTAAAGGTGAGAAGCTTCTTAAAGCAGTGATTACATCCGTAACAGCAATACTAAAACTGCTGTTAGATTTGTAGTATTCTTTGAAGTAACTCTAGAGTTCTAATGCAACAGTCAACCTCTACTGTTTGTGTGACACTTACTTTGCTGGTGCCATGTGCGTATCATGGATATGACTGCCTCAAGAGAGAAAGATTTTTTGTGAGAGGCTCCTAAAAGTAGATTTCCATGTGCAGAGTTTTATTATTTCCCATGTGATTTGTGTAGCAATACCTTCTGCTTTCTTCAAATATCCACACCGTTTTTGTTTCTAAATCTCAATTTCCAGTAATTTCCCCCTGCCCTCTCTTCCCCTGGAATCAGAGGTTTGTGGTTAACAGCTTCCTGAGTATACAAGCTGCCTCATACGCCTTGCAAATTAAAAAGAACTTCCCACTGAAATAAAATGTAAGTCTAATAAAAACACAAAGCAAACTACAGAATAAGGCAGTATCCAGATGTGGGATACTGGACATAATTCTTCTCTTCATTGGACTTTGTGCTGTGGAAATCAAAGTGCTGGTGATCATGGGAAAAGTGCTACTAGCTTTTCTCGTCATAATAAGCTAGTCTTTTCAATATAGTCTGGTCGCTCATTCACTTTATAACTACAGTTTTCTATTCAGTTTGATCAGCCACTTGGAATTCCCAAGTGTCAGCTGCACAGTTTAAAAACTGCTTTCCAAAGGATAATTATGCAGACCTACTTTCTAGATGCTTAAGTACCTGCTTTTAGAAACAGAAGTGTGGATTTAGGCACCCATCTTAAAAATGTAGCCTGCAGCAGTGCATTACTATCCAGACTCCAAACTTGGGTGCTGAACTAGAAGTATGGCACTGTGCACATTTCCTGTGTTAGTGTGTCTCCATGGTTTGCTTATTACCAAAGAGACAAGAGCTTACACACGTACATAAAAAAATGCCTCCACTAAAACTAATAAGGTAATATCAGCCCTCAAAGTGATGATAGTGGTTTGGTGACAAATCTATCCCACTGCCTTCAATTTTCCATATCACCTTGGGCCGTAGTCACCCAAGGATTTGACCATGTTTACCAGGCAAACTGTATTAATAAGAAGTGCTTTGGGTTTACCAGATCCTCCTGCACTAACTGAAAGTACCAGTGAAACCTATAAGGACCAAAGAGAAGCCCATTGCAGAGAACTCATGCGAGTGGGATTTTATTAGAGCTTTGGAGCATTTTGTAACTGCCAGAAGAAAACATGATGCCAATTTCAGAGCATTGGGCACTGTTTTCAAAACGAGTTCTTGTTGATTTCCTCAGCTGTAGAACTCTAAAGATCATCAGTCTAGAGTAATCTCATATCTTAGAGGTTATCTTTCACAGCTAGGATTTAGGTCTGCTGGACACAAGTGAATCTTTCCAAAGCTACCTACACCTTTTCTCTATCCTACTTAATTCACTTGTGCATTTTTTTTCTCACCTTCATCTGTTCACCTAAGACTACTGCTTCCAACTCTTGTGGTCACTCAGACCACAGCAGAATGGATCCTCCTCCTGCCCCCTTCATGGCCCTCAATCAACCTCCAAAATTCTTTGGAGATTGCATAGTTTACTTGCTGTTCACATTTCAAGACTATTAGAATACTTCATAGTTCTTCTATGGTGAGTTGTGTTCAATATCCATAACAGTTTTTCAAAATTCATGACTCTCATCTTTCCAGTAAGATAAAGCATATCCTATTGATTTTATAAGAGGCATCTTGGTTGGCATTTTGAGCTTTTTAAAGGGAATTCTACTGCTTAATCTTCTGTCCCTTTGGGAGTATCGTTATGCATGACTCCTGCCACCACGGAAGGCACAACTAATCACTAAAAGGGAAGATAATGCATGTTTCTTTTAGATGCATTTAATGTGATTTCTAGAGGAAGCCCTTAATTTCATTTGTCCTGGGAGCATTCTCATATAATCATAGAATAATTAGGGTTGGAAAGGACCTTAAGATCATGTAGTTCCAACCCCCCTGCCATGGGCGGGAACACCTCGCACTAAACCATTCCACCCAAGGCTATGTCCAGTCCGGCCTTGAACACCGCCAGGGATGGCGCATTCACAACTTCCTTGAGCAACCCATTCCAGTGCCTCACCACCCCTACAGTAAAGAGCTTCTTCCTTATATCTAACCTGAACTTCTCCTGTTTAAGTTTGAACCTGTTACCCCTTGTCGTAGCACTATAGTCCCTCGTTTCATTACAGGCTCAATAGTTGCCTAAAACAAGCTAGCACCGCTGCCTAAAGGAACAGTTCCACTCTTATTCTGTGTCTGCTGGCTGCTTTTTTCTATGGCCTTGAGTCTTACTAGGGAGAAAATCTGACTTCAAAACAACCCATGAAGTAACAGCTTTTTTACCTTTTTGCAGAAAGACCCATAGTGGCAGAAGGAAGGAGTGGTGTGGGAGGTCAGATCTGTTACTTTCAGTGTTGTTTTATGCCATTCTGAAGTATTTGTTGAACTGCAACTAAGGGAAAAATATTTATTAAAATAGTTGTCATCTCATTGCTTTCCCGTGTTCCCCTGTTTTCCTAGTTGCTGCATCTAGTGCTTTAGCTTGAAAGCTGTCTGGGGCAGGGACCATGTTTTTGGTGTGTGACTATAGAGAGACTAACACAACAGTATCAATGTCCTTGAGG
>JAVHNF010010106.1:0-12047 GCA_034783455.1 Micropsitta finschii | reverse complement strand
AATATTAATGGAGCAGGCTGTCCCCATGTGCCAAAAGAAAAGCTGTTGGAGAGGAAGACCAGCCTGGCTGAACAGAGAGCTTTGACTGAAACTCAGGAGAAAAAGAGTTTATGACTTTCGGAAGAAGGGACCTGCTACATCACTTAGACACACACCAGATGGGCTCCAGCTAAGGGTACTAAAGGACTAACTGAAGTGCTCACCAAGCTATTTTCAGTCATTTCTTAGCAATTCTAACTGGGGAGGTCCCAGTTGATTGAAAGTTAGCAAGAAGGAGGATCTGATAAACTACAGGCCTGTCAGTCCTATATCAGTGCCAGGGGCAGTTATGAAGAAGATCATCTTAAGTGCCATCACATGGTATGTACAGGTGATCAGGCCCAGTCGGTACGGGTTTATGAAGGATAGGTCCTGCTCGACTAACTCAAACTCCCTCTTAAGGTGACCTGCTTAGGGGATGAAGGAAAGGCTGTAGATGTTTCCTACCTAGACTTCAGTAAAGCCTGTGATACCATTTTTCACAGCATTCTCCTAGAGAAACTGACAGCTCATGGCTTGGATAGGTGTACTGATCACTGGATAAAAGAACTGGATGGATGACCAAGCCCAGAGAGTGTTGGTGAATGAATTTAACTCCAGTTGGCAGATGATCACAAGTGCTAATATTGGTGAGGGGGTCAAGAGTACCCTCAGTAAGTTTGCAGACAACACAAAGTTGGCCAGAGGTTTAATCTGCCTGAAGGTAGATAGGATCTACAGAAGGGTCTGGGCAGGCTGGATCTTTAGTCTGAAGCCAGTTATATGAGGTTCAACAAGGCAAGGTGCCAGGTTCTGCACTTGGGTCACAATACCCCATGCAATGCTGCAGGTGTCCTTGGTTCAACACTTAAACCACGACAACAGGCATGGAGGGAAAGTCACTGGAAAGGGCATGGAGGTGTTGACAGCAGGCTGAATATGGGCCAGCAGTGTGCCAGGTGTCTAAGAAGGACAATAGAATCCTGGCTTGTACCATAAATAGTGTGGCCAACAGGACTAGGCAAGTAATCATCCCCCTGTACTCAGCACTGTTGAGACTGCACCTCAAATTCTGTGTTCAGCTTTGGGCCCTCCCTCACTACAAGAAAGATATTGAGGTACTGGAGCGTATGCAAAGAGCATTGAAGCTGGTGAAGGACCTAAATCACAAGTCTTATGAGGAGTGCCTGAGCAAACTGGGGTTGTTTAGTGTGGGGAAGAGGAGACTCAGAGGAGACCTTATCACTCTCTACAACTACCTGAAAGAAGGTTGCAATGAAGTGTGTGTCACTCTTCTTTCTAGTAACAAGTGACAGAACAAGAAGAAATGGCCCCAAGGGGAGAAATGCAAGAAATGTACCAGGGGAGGTTTACATTGGATCTTTGGAAAAAATTCTTCACTGAAAGGGTTGTCAAGCATTGGAACATGCTGACAAGGGAACTAGTTGAGTCACCATTCCTGGAGGTATTTAAAAGACATGCAGATGTGGCACTTAGAGATATGGTTTAGGGGCGGACTTGGCAGTGTTAACAGTCGGACCCAATGGCCTTGAAGGTCTTTTCCAGATGAATGATTGTTTAGTTTAGGGTCTATGATTCTATGACTCTATATTTAAAATCTCAAGTTTAAATTTTAACATCATGTGTGAGGTCTTGTGGTTGGACACATAAGCAAATTTTCGCAGTTTTGAGATCCATCTTCAAATTTCTATTTTCCCTTCTTACTTACATGGTTGAGTATTATGGTTCCAGAAAAATATGTCTGTTCATCTATTTGTAATCCTTACAACATACCATAGTATTAATATATCTGGTACACTGATTAACTCATGTTCAGAATTTCAGCAATTCAATCTCTATGTTCGCATTCTCACTTCTTGAGAAACTAACAGACTTGCTGTTGTCAAGGGGATCACAGTTTGCAAATAACTACTTGTAGAGCTTATGGTGGCAAGAACTGTCTTATTCTTATCTGTCTATACATCTCATGTCTAACTGGGGACTGGTCCTGAATGGGATTTCTAGGTCTTTAGCACATCATAAATAATAAATTAACAACAGTAATAAATTCGTTTTACCAGACCACAAGAGTTCATTCTATAACCAAGATGTTGTTTTGTGTGAAACTAACTTCACTGAGCTGCTATTTCTTCTCTGTTCCAGCACAGTGTTCAAGATGATTTCCATGCAAGCAAATTCAGCTATCTTCAATGTAATTCCTGAACTGCGCCTCCGTGAAATCACCCTGAGAACTATAATTCTCCTTGAGAATCAGATACTATAGTATAAGTCAAGAAAAAAAATTCAATATTGCCATAGCACTTGTAAGAGCACCTCATTTATCCTTTGATGAATACAAAATTAAAGAGCAGTCTATTGGTGCTGGCTGTCAGGTGTGGAGTGTTTATTCTAGGAAAAAAGATAACTTTCCCCAGAAAAGGAATTTTAAAAGAAGTACATGTTTCTGATAGTTGAATATTGCAAAAAGTCAAACTATGCAAGCTCTGTACAAAGTAAGATTCAGTGTATACAGAAAAATTAACAAAGAAGGTCAATAGCTTTTAAAAAGAATATTTGTGTGTGTGTTCTTCACCTCCTTTTTCTATATAGGAGGTGGAAGAGTTTACTCTCTTTCCTGTTTTGAAATGTGAATCCTAATGATAAATGGATCTATCAGTGACACATAGAGATTTCTGATTATACAATTTGTCTTCAGTGCAAGTAGACATAACTTCCTGTTTCTATCTTTTCCATCTGTTTTCTGTTATATCAAAAATGCTAAGATTTTAAAGACATGCTTTTGCCTGCAATACCTTGAAGACATAAGTAAAATGAAATGTAGTGAGTACTTAAGACTTAAGATCTGATAAAATATTGCTAATTCAAATTTTGCAACACATTTTTTATTCAGCTCTGCACATACCAGTCTTAGATTGAAAGAATGAAATGGAACTGTGTGCACACAAATAATATGCAGCAATAGATACACACACTACACAGAAATACAAAAAATCAGCACCACAGAGGAGAAGCATTAAAAGTCCTGAAACGCGTACTTGCTATTCATGTCTGATAATAAATTTTAACTAGGTAACTGTCACTGAGAAAATGTGATTCTTAAAGTAAGAGTCTAAGAAATTAAAATAATGGCAACTTGGTACCAGCCATTAAAAGTAAAAACATGCAACACTAGAAGTGTTTTTCAGCTGCCTGGCAAATATACATAATTGGAAAGTCAAAAGTGATTCAATTTCACTTTATTATTTAGTTTGAAGTGCTTAAATAGCTCAATAATTATATATTTAATATATGCACTTAACACGATATCATTTTATTTAATACTTCATTATATTTTTGTTAATAACAAATGAGCAAGGAGACAATGTGCAATAGAGAGCGATTTCACACCCTGCTCACAGAAAAGTAGAGGATGTCATGAAATCCTAGAAAGTATTTTCAGGTATAGCAGTATTAGTTCTTTTCCTGTTCATAGTTTAATTCTCAAAGCATTTGGGCTCTAGCTTTGGCTTAATATTCTTACACTTTTAAAGTAAGCCTTTCCTCTTTGACTTCTTGTCACAGCAGAATTTAACTGGTGTGGCCAGAAGGACCAAACCATACCACTTAGTGACACAGAGCTTAAAATTTAATGAGATCTCCACTCGTGATGCCTGTTTCTGTTCTAAGATTCTTTTTCTGCACTGCGCATAATAAACCTGTACCAAGCAAGCCCCCTATCCTCTGCCCAGTGAATACCAGCAGCACCCAGAACACCCCCCGGGAAGGTGAAAATTGCTCTGATCCTTCAAAAGGGTGGTGGCCAGGCTCCCTTGTCCAGCAATGCCCCCCTCTTCTACACCACTGGGCATCTCTGGATGTGCCACTCTACCCCAGGGGACTATTTTTTAAAACTGTGAATTATTTTCTGTATCAGTTGTCATCATAAACCACTAATTGTCATGTTAATCATGAAGCTGGGCACAATTCTTTTGGCTTTCACCATATCTGAGGCTAATTAATGGTTATCACTGGGCTTTCCATCAGTCTCTCCTCTCCCACCGTGTCTGTCTAATATGATGAGTGGTCACTGACAACCACGCAACAAAGTTCCTCTATCATTATTTCTGTTTTCCAGACATGAACATGTCTATCAGTTAGAGGTGGGCAGACATAGGAGAGGTTGCATCCATCTAAACAGTGCTTTCAGACAGGCTTTGTCTATGGCTTTTCCACGTGTATGTGACTGACAGACATCAAGCTGAACAGAAATATTAACAAGCTAGTAGTCAGTCTTCTACATTTTGGGATGAGAGATTAAATGAAAAATAGGTTGCAACACAGATCTAATTAAAAAGCAGGTTTACATACACATTCACTCTACCTCCAGAATCTCCAGAAACATGGAACTGTTAGCTTTACTAAGCACAGAGCTTGCTGGTATGGACACTGTAATAATTGCCTGCTGCAAAGTGTCAGTCATTGTAAGTTTAAGATAGTCAGCAATGATGTTAGAAGTTAATACTGTCACAGGTTGCTGCCAACAATGTACAAATTAAAATAAGATCATTATTCAGTATTTTGCACTGTATTAATTTTCCAGTATAGTACATTCACCAGTAGTGGAAGTTGTTACAGCCTTCTAAACATGAAAAAAAAAAAAATTCCAGCTATTTCGAATGATATGGTATGTGATTTGGATATGACATGGTATAGACCTGCACTCTCCCAGAGACTGCCTCTGAACAGGAGTTCAAATGCCTGACAATTCATTTCAAGATCAAATAAATTCTGAGACTTTCCTTTTCACCAAAAATCTTAAAACCTTAAGTTTCTGATCACTAAAACAGGTAGGTAAATGAAAAACTTTTTCATGTGTAAGAAATCCAAATTTTAACACCATTTGTTACTTCATTTGCATAATCATTTAGAGTTTCAGAGTTTGTATTTTCTGAAATGAAGACTGAAATAGCAGGGATCATTGCAGCATTCCTTGTATTGTTATTCAAGTGAAAAGATACTTCAGAAAAGGAAAAAGTTCCAAACTCACAAGTCAACTACAGTAACAAGGTATAACCCATGCTTAAAAACATCAAGTGCTGTTATATAAATAAACATTAAAGTATCTTATGCTTGAGATCCAAAGAGCAGATAAGCAGAAACCAGAGCTCTCAGAACTTGTTCACTCTTCTGCGACTAACTGGATTCACAGTCTTTCTTACATAAATTACACCATCCGTTTGCACTTGCTTAGGAGGGGGAAAATAATACTCATTGGACTTAGAGGAGGGTGGAAGAACCAGCACCAAAGACCATGGACTATCTTAGATGAAAGGTGGTGTTCAAATGGAAATGTGATTCTCCATTCCCCCTGATGTAACACCTTCAACTTCCTGGAAAAAAAATCAAATTATTGTGTTTGGTTGTTTTTTTTTTAAATAGTCTCTATGACTTCATCAGGCATAAAAGGATTTCCCCTTGTTCCCAGCAGGAACTAAATTTCTTAGTTAGATTACTGCTGAGCACTAATTTGCCTAACTGTGAACAAAGTAAGCAAACATTTTTCTAACTGGATTTTAATTGTAGGTTCTCTGTATATGTAAGTTCACACCCAGAACACAATGAAGAGAGAGATTATTTCTCTGTGTGTCTGTGTGCGTGTTATACTTTTGACCTGTCTGGATGTTTTCTCATAGTCTCATCACCACCACAGAAAGTAAAGTAATTTTAAAAGTCAAGATACAGAATTAGAAACTAAGTGCACAATCTTAGATTACCTCAGAGAGACCATTTGTTATCTACTGTTAGCTCATAGGGATGCGTTCAACAAATTTATAGCCTTTTCAAGGGAACCAAGTACATGGTGTGACCTTGAAAATAAATTAAGAAAAGACCTATTTCTGTTGTGGCTTCACTTAGCAAAGCAGATAAATGGAGATATATATGTATAGTGTGATAATTTAATTCTGCCATTGATTATTATCCAGAGAAATAGTTTCTTGGGATTGGCTATGGCTATCCCAGTGTGATCCTAATTGCATCTCTCAGCACCCTGTGCTCTATAAAGTGCCCTGGGGCATTACAATGGTATACCTGGCCTTGCAATAAATACCTACATACGTTAGGGGAAACTGCCTACTTAGCACTGACTTTAAGTGTATCCTGAGTTGGTTGAACTGTACTAGTGAGGCTGGGTTGGAGTTTGACCCCACTTATACCCTTTGAAAGAGTGGGATTCACTAAGCAAATGCAGTTGCAGATGTATTCACTCACCACTGAAGTAGAGCTGCATTTTTTGTCATGACAATTCAAATTTGCTCCACGCTTTGTACGGTAATTTGACAAACTGCTACCTGACATGAACATGAAAACATTTTGTTTAGGTCCTGACACTTATTCATTTCAAAGTAGTGCTCTGAAAGGTATTCCCATAATTAATATTAATCAAAATCCCAGCAGTGATCCATGAGTTGTCTTTAAATACCTATGCATATGCATCCATATAAGGACCTGTCTTTCAGTATAATGAATGGGACAAAGCTGTATTTCTATATATGTACGTATACATACGTACATATGTGACATTAATGTTGCTAGAGTGACAGCTCCATGCTGATTGTCCATTAAAGCAGCAACTGGCTTTAATGACCTAATCTGTTTTTCTCATCAGCCATCTCGACGCGCAATTGTACTGCAAATGAATTATGAGAAACAATGCAGGAGAAGCATAGTTGAAGCATGAAGTGCTGCGTGCTTTGTAATTAGTACTAATATTTGAATAACTGTTTGCAATAAATAAGTTACGGATGAAATATAAACTTAGAAACCTACTTAACCCTATGCCACAATTTATTTCTACATACATATATATGTGCACACACACATACATGGGGTCTTACTGAATAGATTTTTGTGCCACACAGCAAGTTCATACCAAGTTTCATTTTGACTTGTAAACATCATTTAGAAGACACTAAAAAAGAAAAATAAAAAAAAATAGAGCACTTAACAAAATGGAAGTGAATTGATTCTGTAGTTTGAATTCCTATCACAGAACTGTTGGTTGTACTTTAACCTTGGAATAGGTATTGATTGACATTTACCACAGGGGACTTCATTACTTTATACTAGTATATCTGAATGCAAAATGGTTCTTTCCAAATATGAAGAGACACTATCTTCCATACAGCAGTACACTTGCATATTTATCTGTGGCGTACTTATCACCCATATTGACCTGATCTCCAGGTTGCCTACAGTATGTGACTCTAGACCATGCACTGGCTTCTTTTAGGGATATTTGTCTTGATTTCTTTTTCATGGAAATTAGGATGCAGGTAGAAGAGGAGGAGCAGCTGAGGTCACTTTGTCACCCTAGCATTTAACTGAGATGATGCATAGACTAAAAATGCAAAATTATCTTTAAGTTTTTTGACCTAAGCTTGGTGCTGAAAACCACCACCCTCTCTGTACTCTGCTGCTTAACTAAGGTCAGGTGAGATACTCAATCTATACAATATAATCTTTCAGTCAGTGGACAAGCTTAAGGAACTTCACTGTTTGAATCAATCTTCTTTCCATTAAAAAGGACATTGGTTTCATTATGAGGACATTTATTGACCTCTGAATAAGTCTTTCCCACCAGACGGGGGAGGTGTTTTGCTTCAAAGCATTACAAGTTCACATCGGGTTGACAAGTTTTTTGTTTTTTTTTTAATCTATTTGTAAATATTTGAAATGCCTTCATTCTAAAAAAAAAAAAAAACATTATTTTCTATTGCAAGATAAGAATACCTTTGCTATTAAAGTAAGCAGGAGGGCAGCTGAAAACTTGCCAAAGGATTTCATATATAGATATGCTATTTCTACAGAATATGTTTTAGT
Organism: Micropsitta finschii; assembly: GCA_034783455.1. NCBI lineage: Eukaryota > Metazoa > Chordata > Aves > Psittaciformes > Psittacidae > Micropsitta > Micropsitta finschii. The sequence continues at coordinate 4,148 of JAVHNF010010106.1, read as the reverse complement.
ATGCTAAAAAACTAATTTCTTACCAGCATCTGTATGTAGTTCACTTCACTTGAAAAAAAAAAAAAAAAAAAAAAAATTGTAATCAAGTCCTTAAGACTAATTACATAAATATATTAAACCAGGACAAAATACTTAGAGGATCATGCCTATAGAGCATAAATACTAAAATGAAGCAACTGTGGCAAAATTCTGCAATAATCTAATTCAAACTTAGTTTCAGCCTAAGATTACTGAAACAACTGAGATAAATGTCTGAATGATCTACAGATTCTTCTTGTAGCAAAGCTGCCACATAGAAACTACTCCATGCTAATCCTTCCCATTTAAACTGAGTTGGAAATTCTACTTCATACATCTTTACAACTGTACTGATGCTGCAAAAGGAAGAGGCTAGCTCCAAGATGAGTGGCATTCAGAAACTGCAAAGATTTAAACTAATAAGTATGTAAAGATTAAGCAGGTAGATTACATAACATGACTGTAATGTACTTTTATTGTGAATTTTTGCTAATAACAGTCGTCTGTATACCGCACTAAACTCTTTCTCAAATTACCTAAAGCTGCAACCCCATATGGAGACCATTATAGTCTGGTCCTAGAGGGATAAATTGTTCATGGATGAGGGGTCAAACAAAAAGAAATGCTTGCCAGATTTTTTTAAGGAAGAAAAAAATTAGTTCTGTGTAATTTCAGTTGTAGTTACTTCACACATTAAGGAGCCAACTGGGATTTAACAGACTTTGTCAATGCAGCACATAGCAGGTGGATTTCTTCTGGTGAACTGAATAATCTATTCCAGTGTTTTTAAATGCTTTCCTTGCTTACTGGGAATTTCTGAGTATGTTGTGAAAATTCTCTGAAGTAATCTTCCATGTCCAGGTGAGCTTTCCTAGAGTTTCGGAAGACTTGATTACACTTCAATAAATACTAAGGACATTTTTGCCCAAAAATATCTTTTGTTTGTAAAATATATTCTTGGCATTCAAATATAAATGCAATCTGAAGAAATGGCATGAAAATCCCAATCAGAATTTCTCAGTAGCTATGTGTCTTGTGTTTTGTCTAATGTTTTACTATATCATCTATTTACTAGATGGTCTATGAGTGATGCAATACCCCCTGAGGAGGTACTGGCTAGCACATGGGTAGACAGACTTCCATCTAATATAAATCCACTTTGTGTAGTAAATTCAGATTCTTTAACTGCACAGTATAACAAAGTTTCACAGGAGATATGGCATATATACCTGTGTATACCTAAGGATCCAACAACCTAGTGTCTAGCCACGGCAATTTATTGTATCCTTTTACAGGGCTTGCTCAATGGGTCAGTGAAGGTGGAATGAGCTTTTTAATGAAATCTATAGGGATTTTTTTTTTCAGTGAGGGTCACAGCGTTTAACTGTTGTTATATGTAAACACACATATTGAGCACTAGTAAGGTGCAAAAAGGATTCATTACTTTTCATATTTTTCAAAAAAATTTAACAGAAAAAAAACAGAACAAAATACCCTGAAGTCTTTCCCTCTCACACACATACATGTGCTTGCAAAAACACAGACATATGCATGTGTGTTGCTTTCACCAGGCTTCTCACCTGGGTAAAAATAAAAGCCCCACACTTAAAAAGTAAATGTGCTGATCCAAATCATTAGTGTGCACACCAAAATTATTAAAGGGCGCAGACCTAATTTGTTTTCCTGTGTTTTTAAATACATTCACAATTACCATCGTTTATTTATTTATTTAATTATTTATTGTGAACTGATTTATTTTAGCCAATATAAAAATTAACCAGAATAAATGCTTGTTTCTAATTCTTGTCTACATAGTTACTTAGCATTTAAATGTTACCTGAATATGCAATGTTGTACAAATAAAACTTATGCCCCTGTAAAATTTCCTCGCTCCATGTAGTTATTTGGTGAAATGCTTAATAGCCAATTAGAAATCTATTTCTCTGCCAGTTAAAGTCTATAATTCATTGGATGTGATATGATAATTGCTTATTTATAATCTCAAACATTTCACATCATTGCATTGAGGAAATGATTCAGAATAGTTTTCCAATTATAAATAAACTTAATTGCTTGGAAAACATACTGTCTCTTACAATCTCATAGAAACTGGCTTTGTGAGCTAAGATGACACTACTTAAAGTTCTGCAGCTCATAATTTAGTAGTTTAAACGCACAGTTAAAACTTTATAGAGATACATCAAGGCCAATGATGCTATTGATACCCTGTAGATACAGCATTTGAAGCCTAAATCAGGGATATGGAGATGATCAGATAGAGACTGTGATTTGCCTTGGGCTACAGTTTCCACCTCACTGACAAACAAGGAGTTTCTTACTCTAGAAACTTCAGCAGACTGAAGGGACAGCAAGAAGCAGTTGAACCATTCTTCTCTTCCTTGTTCTTGCTCTAGAGACTTATTAGCGACCAGAAAAGTAATTGACTGTACTTACCCTCTGGAGACTGATATCTTCTATGAATGTGTCTCAACAAAATGTGTCTGAAGAAACTCTGGAAAATGAGATCTCTACCAAGATTTTCTTGGTTAAAGGAGCCCCAGAACTGTCACCTGTTAAAAAGATAAGTGATAAGGTTAAAAATATTGCTTTTTTTACTCTGCAATTTCTGTGATGGTTTGAGACTTGTATCATGACTATTTGATATCCCTAGCCAGTTGGTCAATTTACCATAGCCCGATATTTGTATGATGAACACTGTAGTAAAGGTGGTTTCTTTTAAAAACAGAAGCCCTGCCAATGCTGAAATATGTCCCAAAGAAACCCCTCTTCTTTGTCTCCTTTAGGAGAATGAAAAGCAGTTTACTCTGATGGATGGAGATATCATCAAAATTTGATTCTTAGTTCCTGCTTCAAGTTCCTCAAATCTGGAACTGCTGAAAAAAACACTTAGAAAATCAAACACTTCTAAAAGCTATTAAACTGGGCTATTTGCAAGCACAATCACAAAACAATCCCAAACAAAATAATCTTCCAGTTTGGAAAACTTTTGGTTCCTCAGAGATGTAAATGAAACAAGAAATACTAATGCAGACACAAAGGCAATCTGGCAAATGGTTGTCTAAACTTCTTAAAACTCTTCAATGGCAGAAAAGTTGTGGTGAGTCTTTCCTTACCTAACTCTGACCTTATACCCTATAAATGAGATCATAATCTAAAATAAGGCATGTAAAAAGTATCTACATGAGGAACTCCATCAAAAATTGGGGCTCTTGTATACTTTCAAAATTTGTAAATAAATGAATTTTTTTACAAAGAATTTTCTCTTGGACAGCTTCCCTACATAAAATATTTCAGTGCCCCCACCCGATCTCCACATTATATCTGTAAATAGAAAAAACATAAAATCATAGAACTGTTTAAGTTGAAAAAGACCTTTAAAATTATCTAGTCCAAACATTAACCTAGCACTGCCAAATCCACCACTAAATCATGTGCATGAGTGCCAACACCTATTATCTTTTAAATACTTTCAGGGACAGTGAATCCACTTCTTCCCTGGGCAGCCTGTTCCACTGCTAGACAGCCCTTTCAGTGAAGACATTTTTCCTAAGATCCAATCTAAACCTCCTCTGGTACAACTTGGGGTCATTTCCACCTGTTTTACCACTTGTTATTCTGGAGAAGAGATCGACACCCACCTCATTGCAACCTCCTTTCAGATGGCTGAAGAGAGCAGTAAAGTCTCCCCTGAGCCTCCTTTTCTCCAGGCTAAAAAAACGCATCTGATGAGAGAGAACACAATTATTAACCACAAAAAAAGCAACAGCCCTCTTCCCTTAAATAATCCTGAGGGATCCAAGAGGAAGTACATATATATTGTATGCCATGGCAGGGATATCTCACACTAAGCCATTCCACCCAAGGCTCTGCCTAACCTGGCCTTGAACATCTCCAGAGATGGAGAATTCACAGCTTCCTTGGGCAACCCATTCCAGTGCCTCACCACCCTCACAGTAAACAACTTCCTCCTTATATCCAATCTAAACTTCCCCTGTTTAAGTTATAACTTGTTGCACCTTGTCCTGTCACTAGAGTCCCTGATGAATAGTCCATCCCCAGCATCCTTGTAGGCCCCCTTCAGATACTGGAAGGCTGCTATGAGGTCTCCA
>JAVHNF010010089.1:7264-20930 GCA_034783455.1 Micropsitta finschii | reverse complement strand
GTCTGCTGTTACGGTAAATGTGTGTTTCAGAGTATCCCTCCTTTGTTTCTTGACCATCACCTCCTTCCCCACCCTGCTCCCCTCACTCTCCTGCTGTCATCACCTGTGCCTTGCAGTTTGGAGCACCGTTAAACCAGAGAAAGGCAAAGCGGTAACGGAGCCAACCTGCTCAATCGGAACTGCTCTCCATGGCACTGGATCCTAACCATGACAATACTGTGCCTATACGGAGCACTTACCAACCCTGGAGAAGCTCAAAGTGCTGCAGCTTTGTTTGCAGAGGGACGGTCATCCTATAATGAGCCTTTACACAAGGACCTGCTACGTGTAAACACCTTCTGTCAAAAGCTGAACCCTGTAAAGCCTCTGTTGCTCTGCCGTTGTCAGCTCTGCACTGTGCAGTGGTGTGAGTAATGCCCAGTTAGCCAAAATGATTGATCAATAGTGCATCAGGAATTCAGGCTGAATAAGCACTGCAGTGGTGTGGAAGGGAGTGTTTTGTTGGCTTTTATCCTGTTTTCTTTATTATATCTCAGTGCTTATCCGCTACGTGTATTAAAATGGCTGGCAGAACCACAACGTAGTACACTAATGCAGGCCACATGTTTCTCACTGGCTAGTAGTAGCCATGCACAGTGAGGAAGCGACTCAAGCAGCACTCTTGTAGACCTCTTAGGAGGGAAGGGCAGCAAAGCAGCATGTTCACTCCAGGCCTGCTCACCCTGGTGGTGTTTGATCATCAACGTGTCACAGCACTTCCAGACTTGGACATTGGCACCTTGATGGAGTAACGCTCTATGGCATTGAAGAAGACTGATTCCTGGAGGAAGACAGACTGGAAAGAAAGCTACAGTGCACTGTTCTTAATGACACTGCTTGCATTTGTGCTGGAGACTGTGCAAAAAATCCAAACCTGTAAAAATCAGCAGGATCCTTCATTTAATGTGTTAGGTAATATGCAGTTTAAATACAGCTTTCACGAGGGCAGTGCGTTTACTGGCACTAATGGCTGAAGTTACTCAGTCCTTTCAGACCTGAATATTTATGGCTTCTGAAGTCAGATGAGATGTTGAAGAAGGCCGGATGGTGATGTTGTCTCTGTCATCATGAGTAATGTACTCTGTACTAGTGGTTTATGTGACTGTGTGTAAGACAATGTGTTCCAGAAAACCACGTCACTTTAGCACACAAAGCAATGAAAGTGGTACTTGACGAGCTCCTATCTGCTATGTCTGAGGTATGAAAGATCCTTTGTCCTGAGAGAGGAGAGTTTCTTGCAGTGCTGGGGTGTGTAGCAGACCCCAGCTCTCTGCACTTCTCTAGGCATCTCTTACATAGATGAACAGTTCTGAACTGTTAAAAATCTCAAATTAGGCCAATTTAACTCTATTTAGCAGGCCCTGTGATAAACAGCCACTGGGCCCATCCAGTCTGTGTAGTTTGCTGAAGTTGCCATTCCAAAAAAAACCACCCCAAACCTCAGCACACGACACTGGTTTTCAAACAGATCCGTTTTCTCTGCCTTCTAAACTGTACCTGTGGTCTTAGTTACAGCTGGAATTAGAACTTCATGGCGTAAGGTGGAAAAAAGATTGTTAGAAAGGACAAGTGAAAGATGTGAAAGCGTACTGCAGCCTTCACATGAGGTGAGGGACCCAAGTATGGCTTTGGGGTCATAGGTGTCAGTGTCAGAAAGCTTCTGGCAGCTGCTGGTGAGGGTAAATCATGCACCAGGTCTGAGCAGGGTCTGAAAGTGCTTGAGCATTCAGAAGCTCTCACCCCTCATCTGGTGGGTGAGTGTTTTGCTCTGGCCAGCACTGGGAGCAGTAATAGGCCACAGCATCAACCACGGCAGCCCCTGCAGTGTGTGTGAACCGTCTGTTATTGCTGTCTTGCCCGCTCTGTATCTTGGATAGTGTACAACACATCTTGTCACTGAAATCTCCTATCAGTCTGATGTTAGATGAGAACTGCAGTTATCCACAGGGCCTGCTCATAGACACCCAGCTCTGGAGAGTGGTAGGTCGGCTCCATTCATAATCCGAACACTTGGCTCAACACATAGAAGCCACGTGGGGCAGCTGGTAAGCTGAGCACAAATGTCTGCCAGCCAAGACTGATCCTAGATTCACAAAGTGACTCATGCTCTTCTTTAGCTCAGTGTCATGTCACTCAAATGCTCCTTGGGCAGCTCTTGTCACTGAACTAGAGCCTGTAGCTTCCTCTTATAGTGCTGAGGAAGGTGCTTCATGGTAGTTTCCCAGGAACTTACTTAGTATCCTGCAAAATTGATTAGGCTGCTGGAGCTGGTCTTGTGGTGATGAAGCAATTCACCCTCTGCTAGCTGCTGCTTGCCCAGTTTGGGGATATCCTATTGCCAGGACCCTGCTGGGTTTGTAAGGGAGCAAATACCAAATTTAGGGATGCCTCGTAGGGCAGGCACAGCCTTGCTGTGAGCAGCCAAGCGTTCCCATAATGCTGCAACTCTTTCTTTCCTTTCTCCCACTTTTACCACACCTGTGCCACACCTGGTATGGGGTCCTTGTTTCCAAAAAGCTCCCATAGCTCTGCCCAGCTTACAGCATCTGTGTCTGGGAGGCAGAGCCATTTGCCTTTGCTGCTTGGATGCATCAAAGCTTGTGCAGGAGCAGCTGTTGCGTGTGATGGGAGATGGAGGAGTGTACTGTGAGCAGGTGATCCAGTGCTCCAAACTGCTCGCCACTGATGTTAGAGAGAAAATGTATGTCTCTGGAATAACATGAGTTTGGACAGTTAGTGCCTCTGAGGTAGAGCTGCCACATTGCTTCCTGCAGGGCAGCTCTCCTCTCTGGGGAACATTGCAGTTGTTGACACAAAGGACCTGAGACTTCCCCAGCAGGAAAGCTGCCTTCTGCTAGAGAAATAAAGCAAAGAACTGCTTTCTCCAGGGCCTGTGGGGAGTCCAGGACAGTGAGGGATAACCTGGGAGAGAAGTATCTTATAGAAGAAGGTAATGCAACCCCTGGTGAAATTGTCCCCCCCTCCCTTTATGGGGTGATTTGTATTACCTCTGCACAGAGCAGTTCCACCAGATTATTGGTACCAGATGAGAAGCAGAAAAGTAGAGTTGTTCTTGTATTTAACAGTTCTGATAAGAGAAATTTCAAGTTTACAAAGCAGTTACTGGAGGTATGTGTTATAACACCGTCTGCTGCAGGTGTCAATGTGGGTTGCTAAAAGCCTGAAAACACTTTTCCTCTTACTATTTAATGTTAGGTGAATTCTGAGCTTCTCTTTGCACTGCCTGTCTAGGTGTTTGATACTTCAGGCTCAGTCAGGTATCTGTGTCAAGTTTTTTTTATAGGGAACCCAGTGTTTTTCATCTTCCTTAACTTCACATGCAGTTGACATGTAAGTGTTAATCAGTATATTAGTTGTAACTCATTCAAGCCTGCCTCAGATCTTGTCTGAAGAAGCTAAGATGGCCCAGGACGAAACAAAACTGATGAAGGATCCCTGAATCATGTGCAGGAGCAAGATGTGGTGAAAGAAAGATGGTGGGGAAGAAGCCTTTGACACTTCTGTCAACAAAGTTGGCTCTTCTTCTTTTCTCTTAATGCTCTTACTTGACACGAGAGGGGTGCTCTGCGGGAAGGACTGTGGCAGAGGACTTCCCGGCAGTCCTCTGAACATCAGGCTGTGCCATGGCATTTGGGCTGTAGCCCCGGGGAGGGAGCAGCATGGCCAGGGAGGGGGTACTCCAGCTGTGTAGCAAAGCAGCATGCAGGGGTGGGCAGGGTGCTGCTTCCTTGAGCCCTGCAGGGGTAGTTTGTATTGCCCCTGCATGGGGCAAGTTCACCAGAACATTTAACCCACAGAGCTTTCCTCTGCCACTGCTTTACTTTGGGCCTCGCATGTACAAAGAGCAGGAGTGAGGCCAAGGCATGATTTCCAAAGGGAGAGTTGGGCTTTAGATCATATCTTTTCTTAATTTGTTCTCTCAGGCTAAATTCATTTCTGTGGTGATATGCGGGCTCTGCTGTCTTTGTGATTTATTCGTGGAATCTAAGGCATGAGCTGGCCTGATAAGAAACACAGTAAGCATTTAGAGTGATACCATCAGCAATTACTTTTAATTAATGCTTCCAGTGTTTTGATTTAAAGAAAGAAAAACCAACAAAAGAAGTCCCATTCGGCAGGTTAAGGACAGATTTAAAGAGGGGCAGTACTTGTTATTTATGCCATGTCACTGAGCTTGTTAACTACAGAGTGTGGTGGAAACTGCAATAAAATTATGTCATCTTTGAATCTTTGCATCTCTTCTTTGGCTGGGGTTGCTCCGGGCCCGACTGTGGTTGTGATATATAGTGCACCCACTATGTCTGTGTTCAGCAGTGGTGGAAATGGGACTTGAAGCAGTAGCATAGACCACGATGGCTTTCTCTATCTTGTTGCATGAGTGCAAGCTTTCTGCATTTGTAATTGGTGATAGTCAGTTATGTTGGTAATGCTAAAAGAAAAATGTTTTCCCAGGTACCAAGAGGACGTTATTGAACCTTTCAGCAGGGGAATTGGGTGTGAAGGACCATGGAAAGGGATATGAGGGAGTTTGGTCTCCCTTGCAGCTGACCTGTCCCCTCTGGAACAAGGGCCTGGTGCAGGGCTCTGGTCCCACACATCCCACTTCACCCCTGATGTCCCCCGTCTTCCACTTCTCACAGAGCAGAGATGGAACATCCACACTTAAAATGCTTGTGCTTGTTTGGTCTTGCATCCAAGAATGGAGTTAGTACATTGTCTTCTACTAAGCTGTGCTGTTTGTAGTGACAGCTGTGCAGGGGTAGTATCTGAGTGTTATTTACAGGCCTGGTGTCTATAGCCTTTGTGGTAATGTGGCTCAGAACAGCATAGTAGAGCTGGGTTTGATGGTTTGTGATTGCTTAGAATCATGATCTTGCCTGGTCTTGGCATGTTGAGTGCCTGCAGAGTTGTGGTGAGCTGCATGGAAATACAAACACTGTATATAGACATCACTTGTGAATCAAAATGCTACACCGGAATCTCTCAGCAGCAGCCTCAGACAGCTTTTCTCACCTCACCAAATAAAACAGTTCCAGCAGGAGATTAAGAGAAGACAGGCTGCTAAGGAGGCATGACAGTATTTTTAGTATCCCAATTCACACCTGCGGTACCCAGTCAGGACTTGTACTAAGCACTGCCTAATTATGTACTGAGAAGGTCTGCACTAGGTACCAGGAGAGGAGATCTGCAGTATCCCATCGCTGCCTGCTTTACTACAATGTGCTCTGCACTGAGATGCTTTTGCAAAACTACTTTGTCATAGTGAAAATCCCATGGCCACTATGTGAGGGTTGTGCAGGGAGTCATGGCCACTAAAATGAGAACCTGCGTGGAAAGGAGATACGTTATTTTGTTGTTTGGGCTAAATAAGCCATGTGTTGCAGGAGGAACAGCAGGTGCCTCAGTCTCTCATAGTTAGAAGGGCTTTTTTGCAGTATGGTCTTGAAAATGGAGATGTGGTTCTGGTTGGAGGTTTTAGCTTTGTTTAGGCTGTTAAAGTCTCTTCATGCAGATGGTGTGAGCTTGAGAAAATGAATAAAATTAGTATGTTCAATATCATAATAGTACAGGGTCTTCCAGGAACCTGCTGCTTCTTGAATCAGTCTGCTCTACCTAGCAGAGTACATTTAAAATATGCAAAGGTGAGTGGTTTTGTTTGGTTCGGAGGTGGTTCTTGGTTTTGGGTCGGTTTGTTTGGGGGTTTTTTTGAGTGTTTTTTTGAGTGTACTTAGCTTGAAGAACCTTCTGTAGGGACTACAAAAGAAATGACTCGTTGTTATATTTACAGATACTAAACAAAACCAAAGGCTGGCAGCCTCCTTTGTCTGACAGTGAGACATTATCAAGGTGTTGTGTTCTTTTCCTTCTCTCTCTCTGATATTCAGATTTTCCTCTGCCCCATTTCCTAAGAAAAGGACAGATAGCAATTCTTAGTTCAATGGAGAAAGGATCTAAACCATTGTGTGTGCACTGGGAAAGAGATCACTGGGGGGAGGCAGTATTCAGACATTTTGGGTCACCACAAACCTGCAGGGTTTCTCTCACAGGAGCAAGTGAAGAAAGGAAACAGGTACTAAACTGTGCATGGTCCTTTTGAGGCAGGGACAGCATCCTTGAGAGCCATGTCATGGAAATTGCTAACCAATCTCTGCACGCCCCGCATGTCTGCCAGCACCTACCGGTGTTGTACAGACCTTGGTGCAGTGCTATTAATCTAAGGGAGATGTTTTCACGGGAGATAGAGGCAATAAAAATCATTTCAGTATGTCCATTGCAGCGTGTTCCATTACAATTAAATCATGCACACACGAAAAGGAAAGCCATATGCTGGGATTCTGGCTTACTGCCTGCTGCGAGCCCAAAGCATGGCTGACCTTTAATGATTCCGAGTGGTTTGCTATCAATGCAGTTTGCATCTGCTTTAAAATGTTTTCTTTAACCTTATTTGTAAAACAAATGTAGATGAATTTGCCTTCAAGCTCTGTAGGTGATTCTGTAACTTGCTCTATCTTTTGGGGGAAGAGAATCACAACAGTCATCAGTGGGCAGAGAGCTCTGGCAACTGCATGGCTCCCTTTCCTTCTCTTCTGGAAAAAGAGCCAGAATGTCCTCAAATCTGTGGTGGATGAGCTGCAGCTGAACTCGGGGTTCTGTCCAGTATATTCCTCACTTGTCCAAAGAAATGATGGTGAAAGAGGAAGCAGAAAAGGATGAAGAGAGGAAAGATCTCAAAATTAAGTCATTGGAGAGGGAGTGGAATCAGGAGCTGTCCTACAGAGAGTGAAAAGGATGGGAAGTGTACCAAGGTAATGTGCACAGAGGGAGGATGATGCTGCAGCAGCAGCGACAGTGGGGCAAGTTTGTAGCATTAGTGACATAAAAATGTGCTGATATAACAGTCAGTAAAGCTTTCTAATGAAAACAGTTTCGATTTGGGTGCCTGAGAAAAGGTAACGTAAAAAAAGACACAACCGCAGTCACTCCTAGATGTGAGAACAACCACCCAGGAACATCCTGGGCTATTTCCATTCCCAGGCTGTATGGTTAAAATCAGGGCATCAGAAACTGTAAACTTGTGAGATGCAGAGGGGATTCACTTCATGGTTTTCATCCACAGCCAAACTGGCACCAGGACTAGAAACTTGTGTAGATGTGAGCCCCAGGTCAAAGTCTTGTTCAAACCTGAGAGTTCAACCCCAGGCCTCACTCCTTCCCAGTCTTTGAAACCAAAGAAAATAGGAGACGAGTGTGTGGCCGATTTCCAGGTGTTCTCCCAGCTATCAGCAGCCCATGAACACTGCTCCAGCCCCCTGAGTAGCTGTGCACACACAACTCCAGCTGCTGCAGTCAGAGCTGCAGCCATGGGATGTAGGGATGTGCTGTGCTGGGAGAGGGGGCTCAGGGCTCCCCAAAGCACTACAAAACATCTGGAAAGAGGGAGTAAAAGAGTGGTTTTCAGGCATCTGGGATGCTTGGGTGGAAATAGGAATGCAGTGCTTGAATCCTACCTGAACATGGAGTTGACAGGTGCCACACAACTGGGAGAGGTATGAAGAGCAGGTTAGCCAAAAGTTAAAGATAATTAAGCCACCTTTAAGCCTTAGAGTATTTCAAACTCCTTAAGCCACTTTAAGGCTTTAGATGGGTTTAAAATGCTTAAAACACTTAAAGGCTCTTTAAGCTGATTTAGAGCTTTCAAATGACTTAAGTTCTCTGGCTTTGAGTGCTTAAGGAGGTTCTGAGGTCATAGAACCATAGAAGAGTTTGGGTTGGAAGGGACCTTCAAAGCTCCTCTAGTCCAGGCCCCTGCAATGAGCAGGGACATCTTCAACTAGATGAGGTTGCCCGGAACCACATCCAGCCTGGCCTTGAAAGTCTTCAGGCATGGTGCATCCACCACCTCTCTTGGAAACCTGTGCCAGTGCTTTGCAACCTTCATTATAAAGTATCTCTTCCTCAAGTCCAGCCTGAATCTTGCGTCTTTTAGTTTAAAACCATCACCCCTCATCCTGTCACAACAGGCCCTGCTAAAAAGTCTCTCCCCATCTTTCTTGTAGGTCCATTTTAAGAGTGAAAAGGTGTCCCCAGAGTCTTTTCTGCTCCAGGCTGAACAATCCCAGCTCTCTCAGTTGAACTGTTAATGGTAAAGACCTTCCTGAACATTTGGATGGAGGATGTGGCACATACCCACTCCTGTAGCCTGTGCTCAGGGACTCTTTCTCCTTGAAAGCCTCCCAGGCAATGTCTGAACACCCAGGGTTCCCTGTGTACACATTCATCCTCCCTTTTGGGGAAAAGAAGGAAAAGGCCGGGAGTTGGGCATCCATGTGGTAGGGATGAATGGCTCTTTTAAGTGTGTGGAGTGTTGCATGGATAGGATGAATTGCATGAGATCTGTAATGTTGAAGTCGTGTGGAAGTGCTGCTCTTACCTCTGCTTGAGGAGCCCTAGCCAGGAGGATGACAACTCTATCCCAGAGGATATCCTAATGGCATTGTAATTACTGTGTTGGCAATCGCTAATTTTCCACCTGAAGGAGTGTTGCTGTGCCTCAGGGACCATATCTGTCCCTGTCAGGTAACATTTTCAGGGCTCATCACTTCCAAGAAGTATTTGTGGGCGATACGAATAGTCAACATTTCTTCTGTGTTTTTCACTATGCTGATGTCCTAACACCAGCTCTGTAGGGCCAGCCAGTAACACTTTTATCTGTGAGTTGGGGTAGCTGCTCAGGCATAGATGCAAGTATGGCCTGGCTCTTTGCCTTATGTGCAAAGAGTTTAAGATCCTCATGTGGAGGATCTTAACCTTAAGGCACAAACCTTATGTGCCAGGTTTAAGATCCTCAGTGTACCCAGATGTGATGAGTTTAAATGGCCTTGAAGGACATTGCTTAGTCTCCTTATAAACCAGCTGTATGTTTGGCTCTGTGGTATCCTGTGGCACAGCTTAATTATGCAGCTCAAGGAAAAAGTACTGGGCTTGTACTTAACTTATTCCATGGTGATTTCATGGAGCACCCATTGGCCTTGCGTTACAATAACCATTTTGTAAGCCTTCATCTCATGGCCACCCTCCATCCACCTTTCCCTATTGCAGCTTCAAAGTCTGTTTAGTTTACAGTGGGTTAGAAACTTTCCACTTGTGATTCATGCTGCTCTTTGTGCCTTACCTGGTTCTCTTACCTCTTTCTTTCTGAGTCATTCCTGACATTCAGACTTTCTGACCTTGATGGAGCAGGCCTGTGTTTTCTTATATCTGACTGCAGAGACACTGCTGAGGAGCGGCACATTTAGTCAGTCATTTGTCTCAGATATTGCTGGTGTTACATTTGTCAGCTTCCCCTTTAATTTGCCATTTTGTCAGCCTGTCACTCAGCATTGTATCTGCTTGTTTAGGAGTGAAAATATATTTCACTTATACCAGAAAATAAATGTTTGACAGACATAGATTTAAGTAAGTATCCTCTGGAAGCTTGTGTGAAAGGTTAAAATGGAAGCTAGTTTACAGCTTTACTTACTGTAAGCACTGCCCGCAACTGCAACGTTTAACTGTACAACATGATGTGAAGACAATCATTTGCAGAATACGAACAGGTTTGGGAAGGGCTTTACTCCTGTTTTATCTTTATGCCAAAGCTTAGGATGGTAGTTCCCAAAATCAGCAGACTCCCTTGATATACACGTCATGGGAGAGTGCTGTTTGGGGTGCTGAGGGCACTGACAGGGTCTAGATGAGTAGTTGTCCTCAGCTACAGGTAACCATCTCCATTCTTTTGTTAAGAACTTTCCCGGCCATCTCCATTCTTTTGTTAAGAACTTTCCCGGCCTATCTCAGCCCACAGTGAAATGGTCTAAAGCGATTTCACTTGATTTATTTTGCATTATAATAATCGGCTCTTAGGTAAGGAACCGAGAGCCTCTTGTGTCACTCTGGAGTTCGAAAACTGGTCTCAGAGGGCATGCGCCTGGCATGCGTTCACACTCTGCTCTTCACGTGCAGGTTGAAATGACATGGAACATTGCTCTGCCTCCTCTGCTTGCTACAAGGCTTGCTTCTCTCCCGCTGTAGCACTTGGTAAAGGGAGCTTTCGTAGCTGCTTCTTGCCTGCTGTGGGGGGACCCTCCTCCTCTTCCCATCTGTTTAAACCACTTCTGAGGGCGAATCAGGACTGAGAGGAGATCAGTAAAAGGGAATAATGTAATTAATGCCAGTCAGAATGGTTCTGTGGAAAACAGTTCTTACCAAATAAATGTGATGACAAATTTTGGATGTTTGGTGAATGGAGACAGCTGTCCTAGACGTCACATGAGGAGTTTGACTACAGGCACTGATTAAAGAAGCAGCACTATAGAATTATCAGCGTAGAGTACTTAACTGGATTAAGATCTCGGTTGACTGACAGCTCAGATTTGTTAAGGAGAATCATGGTCAAATTAGAATATTTGAATGGGTATCTGCAGTGTTTGGTAAATGCCGGAGAGTCCTTCACTGTCCTTAATTGCTGTTCTAAAATCTGTGCTGAAAACACATACAGCTGACATGGGAGGCAAGAGGACAGCGAATACTGAGGGCATGGCTCGACTGCATGCTGTGCAGGTCTGTGCTTCTGAAACAAAGAATGCAACCCGCTGACCGTGTGGGGACACGTGGCTGGTGTGAGGCTGTGGCAAGGAGAGCTTGCATTATCATGAAGCATTTAGACAGAGCAGCAGCAACAAGCCATGAAGTGTTTGCTGTGGCTGAGGAGTTGTGTCAGTGGTTCAGGCACCCTGCAGCCAGGCAGCAAGTCTAGGCTAGCACTGTCTAGCAAGGCTAGCCCAAATTCCAACCTGGCAGTGGAGGGAGCCAGGGCCCCCAGGGGCTTGGTTATTTCATCATGCTAAAACGAACCTTTCCCTGGGGTGCCTGTCTCTCTCCACAAAGGGGAGATGCTTCAGAAAGACAGTCAAGATAACTCCTTCAGACTAAATGCCTGCTGTTCAGATGACAGAAGCTCTGAGATAAATTTAATCTCTCTTGTCCATCATTAAAACAGTGAAGCAAAATGTTTTGAGAGGAAGCTAGAGCAAGCTGTCAGGACAATTTGAAGCCTATCCCGTGGGTTCAGTTCAAGGGAGAGGGTAGCTGGCTTCTACCCATGTTCAGCAAAAGTAAGTGTGTAAATGAAGCACTACTTAGGAGCAAGAGTCAAGTAAAACTTTCCTTTACCTCCTCTGCTGCACTTTGCATGAGCGAAGGCAGAAGAGGCGTTCTGGAGGCAGAGCAGTGAAGGAGCTGGAGCTGGGAGCGGGAGGCTTTGCCTCTGAGGTAAGGACTGCTGCAGGGTGTAAATGTTTGATGTGCTGACCCAGTTCAGCTTCAGTCTGTAACACACAAGTTGGGAGGGGCTGAGCAACGAATGCAGGCTTCCCAGCAACCATTGTAGTTTACCAGGAAGGGCTTGGGTTCAGGTTTCTGGTTTAGGGTCACAGAGCTGAAAAATAAACCCATTGTATTGGCACCTTCTCCCCGAACTGCTCTGTTCCCAGTATCTTCTGATTCTCCTGGGCTTGTATTTTAGCTCTGTACAACCCAGGGTACTTGGCATTATCAAGAGAAAGCTATTCAAATATTGTTCAAATAGAACCCAGTAGCTCAAAGATAAATATTTCCTAAAGGCATCTTCATCTCTTCTGCAAGTTGTCGAGATCTTTTATCTCTGTTAATACTGCCTGGAGTTCCTGTCAGAACAAGATCGGGACATACAAAGTAATTATGTTAAGGTGTCCAGCCTCAGAGAAACAGGGACTGAGTAGCTAGAATACAAAGAAGCTGATAGACAAAGGGCCTTGGCATGCCAGGTCTGCTTGCCCATGTGGAATGGACTTAATTTGGGGCAACTATGTGGAAATGCTGTGGCTGCGCCTGCTCTTTGCCTGTGCATAGACATTGCTTAGAGGAATGATGCCGCAATCCTCCCTCCTCCTCCTTCCTGTGACATGTTTAGTAACCTGCACAAGCTCTGCTGTACCGGCACTTCCCCTTGGCACCCGCTGTGTTTGGAGTTGAGCAGTGAGGCTGTGGCTGCATGGGCAGGAGGGAAAGCAGCTGCAGGCTCACAGGAATGCCAATGCACAGTGCAGTGTTAGAGCTGCAGTCACAGACGCACAGAATGGTTTGGTTTGGGAGGGACCTTAAAGCTCATCCAGTTCCAACCCCCCGCCATGGGCAGAGACAGCCACAGCTTCTCTGGGCACCCTGTGCCAGAGCCTCAGCACCCTCACGGGGAAGAACAACTTCCTAATGTCTCATCTCAGTCTCCCCTCTGTCAGGTTAAAGCCATTCCCCTTGTCCTGTCCCTACAGGCCCTTGTCCAAAGCCCCTCTCCACGTTTCTCGTAGCCCCTTTAGGCACTGGAGCTGCTCTAAGGTCTCCCCTTAAGGAGCCTTCTCTTCTCCAGGCTGAAACAGCCCAGCTCTTTGAGCCTGGCTCAGAGCATCTCTGTGGCATCTTCTGGACTCACTTGAGCATCCCTCTTTGTGTTGGGGGTTCCAGAGCAGTCAGTTTCCAGTTTCAAAGCATCAGTGTTAATACTGCCTTTGGGTTGCAAACGCTGCTGTCTACAAACTTAACTGTTGTACTAAACAGAGAGAAATAGCCAATTTTTGTTCATTTTCACTGCTGCAGTAGCTGGGCAGCTGTAGGGTATCTGGGTCTGCATTCTCTGTCCTCTAATGTTTGTCTTCTAGATATTGTTTTGGGGTTCTTCAGGAACATGTACTGAGTTGTCCTAGATATTACAAAGCCAGCACATAAACGTTGTTTCATATGGAAATTAACAGTTGTTTTTCAAACCTTGTTTTAATTGCAAACATCAAAACCTGTGGTAAGATGACTCTTTTGAGCTGAGGAGCTGCCATGCTTGGAAATGGTGAGCATTCCCTTTAATACACACTTCTTTGGCAGATAAGCAGCTCTCACATATAGAGCTGGTTGCTTGCGCCATGCTTTAACACATCTGCAGAAACTCTTTTTGTCTGCTGGTGTGTTTTATCCTTCCTGGGGTAGGGAGCGAGAGTCCCAACTCATGTGCTCCTCAGAGAGGATGCTGCAGCACGCTGTGCCTCTGCTGGAGCAGCAATGCTTGCTGTGGGCATGTGCAGTACCACTGGTGCTTCTGTGCCATGGAAATGCCAGTCCTGGCTCAGAGCTGCCCTTTAGTGCTTGCTCCAGGAAGGGGACTGTTACACTGGGTGTATTTGATGGTTCTGTATCTGCCCAGGAATCGGACCAGATACAACTGAGAAAGAATAGTGTAAGGCACAGGCTGGTGTAGACTGAGGGCAGGTGGGAGAATGAGCACTGAGCATGGTGAGTGTTAAACACCTCTCAGGGCTGGTTTCTGCTCCCTTGCTCACTCCCAGCTTAGGAGCGCAGACTGAAGCGGTGCAGGAGAGATCAGCAGCGTCTGTAGCCTGCAGGAGGTGTTTCAAGTGCTGCTGTTCTAATTGAACTGAGACAATCCAAATCAAGTATTTTTGTAACCTTTATTTCTTGCTTTATTCCGTATTGATAATTCCTCCCTACAGGCATGGTGTTGGGTTAATCAAATCCTGGCCTGTAT
>JAVHNF010010083.1:0-10208 GCA_034783455.1 Micropsitta finschii | reverse complement strand
TGTTCCCATAACTGCTTTCATTACTTTGTTAGTATTCAGTCTTTCATTTCCCGTTCTTAAACATTTAAATATCAGTGGCTCTAATATCCGACACAACACAAAACATTGCTTCGTTACAAGGCAAAGAATAGCTCATCAACAAAACACACACTGTGCCCAACACCTTCACAAACAGATCTGAAAGGCACAACAGATTGTGGCAATTAAAAGGAGTCTCTTAAGCACTTCAAAACATGGATACCTCAGCTGTGTGCTCCATGTTAATCCAAGCCTCCTTGCAGGTAGGATTTGACAAGGAAGTCCTTCATTATGGCTCTGTATTGCCATCTCTTTTAGCACTAAACATCTGAAGTGAATGAAAATTAGGATACCATTTATTTAAATATTCACAATGAGATTTACATTATGTGTATTCATGACATAACTTACCTGGAGTAAAACACGTCAGACGAAAGCCAGTAAGAGGAAACGTGTTTTATAACATGGGCACAATTAAGCACCATTCTCCTTATTAAAATGGCACTTCTTTGTCTGATGTATGCACACAATGCAGTGGAGGGGTGGAGAGATCAGACTTAAAAAGAAAAACCCAGCACAGAAAATGGAAAAATCCCCACCACCCATCTGTACAGTAGTGAAAGAACAAAAAGGAGGGGGAAATCCTTTTAATTATTATGATTAATCATGTTTATTACAGAAGAAATAAGGGACCAACTAAGAGCAGCCCTCTGTCATGGTAGTAAATCCAAAAGAGTAGGCAGTCTCTGCAGAGCTTACAATCATACACAAGCCCAGGTAAAACTCTGGGGAAGGTGACATAAAATACAAGAGAGAGCTTTATGGTGGAGGTAGATCTTAACGTGGTTTCCACAATTGCTTTTTGCCTGCTTTCCTAACTAAATAGGCTTGTAGGATCATTCTGAAGGGGAGCTATAGGGATGCTGGGGATGGACTCTTCATTAGAGACTGTAGTGATAGGACAAGGAGTAACAGGTTCAAACTTAAACAGGGGAAGTTTAGATTGGATATAAGGAAGGAATTCTTTACTGTGAGGGTGGTGAGGCACTGGAATGCGTTGCCCAGAGAAGTTGTGAATGCTCCATCCCTGGTGGTGTTCAAGGCCAGGATGGACAGAGCCTTGGGTGACATAGTTTAGTGTGAAGTGTCCCTGCCCATGGCAGAGGGGTGGAACTAGATGATCTTAAGGTCCTTTCCAACCCTAACTAGTCTATTATTCTATGATTTTCCTTAAATACAGAATGTTTTTTTTCCTGAAGTTATCTGCACTTGCCTCCTCGTTGGTTCCTTTTGTGGAGTGTCCCATCAAGGTGACAAGAAGATGATAGGGTAATTTGAAACTGTCTCTGTATGCAAATCTCCCTTGTTTTTCACCCAGACTTTATTCTGTGATGTCATCTACATGAGAATTTTGCCCCTTTGCCACGTCCTTTATCTGTGTATTTTTCATGGTGAAATTTCTCTGCCGCAAAAGACAAATCTTAATTTTCGCTTGGAAAGTCTATTTTAATGTAAAGTAGATTAGTAAAAAGAAAAAGATAAGTGAATTTGATCAGATCAATCTTTTATCTTAACTGTTGCAAGAAATTAGAAATGGCAGAGAAATACTACAGGGCTTTTTTTTCTTTTCAATTAAAAAGAAAAAAAAAAGACATTTCTCACTACTAAATTGTGCTGATTGATCTTCAGATCTTCAATAGAATAATTAATAATGATTTGCTTAGACAGGTATTTTTTGCCAGCATCTTCCTCCTCCTCCTGCTGGCTCTTTGTTGTATCTTACAACGTTCCAGAGCCAGAATAATGGTTTAATTTAGCTCACATGAACATATCTAAAGCTGTATCTGCAATGAAATATTGTGAAGTTAGGACACTTCAGAGTGTTAGAAGAAAATGGTATTATGCTAAACAGAACTATATTAAATCACAGGTTTCTGGTAAAGGGAGCATATTTTAAGTTTGAAAAAATTAAATACAGCTCTTGCAGCACTCAGTAGATAGTAGGAGTATAGTTACAATGGCAGAAGAGAAATAATCCTAGGAACTTCAATACTCAGTGCCTGTGCTGTGTTTGCCATTTATTACTATGAAACTGTCTTTGGACTGTTCATCTGGTTTATTGAAATCAGCATTTGTCATGTGTGTGAGGCTTAACTTTTCAGGTGGAATCACACCAAGAAATCATGTTCTTCAATTTAAATGCAAGTTCAGCTAAATCGTTTCTGATACCATTTAGCCTCCTGATAGAGTCAGATTTCTTCAATAATTATCTCCTAATGTTTGGCATTTGAGAGGTTCTTAGAGGTACTCATTTAGATATTTTTAACAAAGCTCTAATGGCAGCTTTAAGAAATTCATACTAATCAAGGGACATGCTTTTTTCCCCAGGGCTTTCTGATAATAAATGATATTCTTTATAGCAGAATTGTCCCATCAGCATTTTATATATATAAAGCCTATAATGTAGTCTGCTGCTGTATTTGGAGGAAAGCTATCCTGCAAATATGTCCTCAGGTTGATGTCTTGGGAAGTATACAGGGACAGCCAAATGAAGATGGATATTACTTTATATCTCTTCTTTGATCACTGTTGCAAAACTTGGTATTTCTTTCCTCTAGCTGTGAAAGTCCCATCACAGTTGCACAGAAGATCTATGTGACTGAAATGTCTGCACACACCATGGTTATTCAGAGTATGAGTTTTTTCCTTCTAAACTGTTCCTAGTTCTTTTGGTCATTAATTCTGAGCCTGAACCAATCCCCTGTGCTCACTTTTTTTGTGTGATAATTCCAAGGCATATTGACAGATTAAATATCGACATTACCTCCTAATATTTTCTTAATATTTTTCTGTTCAGATATGTTGGCACAAGAGCAGAATTTTAGCTGTGCTGCTTTGTGCCTTAGGTTTGGTGCAGCTAGTACTTATAGTGGTGTTTAAGCTTACAGTGATTGACAAGTCCCTTGGTGCCTGACTGTCGGGCTAGTATTGCTGGAGTTTATCAGACATCTGTCACTCTCCACCTCAGTGCCTACAATTCTTTGCCATAGAGCTATGAGGAAAACAGAGTGAAGTGTGTAGATGTTTTTCAAGACTAAGTCTCCTAAATCTCCTTTCATCCTTCCTAAAGCATCCCATCCTACTTCATTCTTCAGCATCTCAGTAGTGTTTCCTCTGTGCTCTTGTAGTATTCTGTCACCTTGGATACCTGGCTGGGGCTCCAGAGTTAATCAGTGCATAATTGGTTAAGAACATCTAAGTAGATTTTAGTTGGCTTGAGAATTTAATTCTCATTGCTAAACAGCATCCACCAATAGTCCTGTTAAACAGTATCCCAATCACAGGGAATCACGGAGAGGCAGATCATTTTGAATAGAAGTCAATAAAAAAAATCCTGACACATCATTTTAAATCATATTCAGTGAATGAAGCAAGCCTAGTATTTCTGCCTTCTAGTTTATCCAAAGGCCTCTCTTTAAAATTATGTGCTATGCAGACTGTATAAATAACTGACTAGAATATGTATTAAAAATAAGAGGAATTGCTTTATCTATGCAGTATGTAGGACAAGGTTAAATCCAGGTTTACAGGAGATGGGTTCTTCTGGTGAGTAGTCACATTAGGTTATATGTAATTTGATATATAGATCTTTTGCGTGTGCATGTGTATATATTTATAACCCCCCCTAATATTCTGTTGAAATACTGCTGCTTGATGGTCTGTCTACTGAAGTTCCTTTTCAGTCCATGGCGTAGCATCTCTTTTCTGAACTCCAGCTACCAAGAGGTGTTTGTGTGACTGCAGGACCTGGATCAGCAAGATTCACACCTCAACGCAGCTAACCTTCAAATGTTTGTCAGACTTTGTGCTCCTGAGTGTGAGTCACAGCAAGTCAGTTTTTCTTTATACCTTCTTAAGAACTGTGTCTTGCCATTTGGTGTTATCTTGGGAAGTCAGTGCACGTGTTTCTTCTGTAAGCTGGATTGCTAGCTTTCCAGACATGCTGTGAGACTTCTTGCCTTGGTTATTGGAAGAGGTGAATTTCACATTATGATCATGATTGTGTATCACAGCACATGAATTTTTATTTCTTGATGTTCATTGCATAACCAGTACTGAGGTTTTTGTATTTTCTTCAACAACAACAGCAGTTCAGTTGCTTCATTGTTCAGAGTAACATGAAGCTGAGATAACCTGAAATGCTGTCATGCAGGTGGGAGGGTGCCTCAGGACACCCTGAAACTTCCTGTGTTCCAGAGGTGCCTGACTGGTTCTGCATAGTCACTGTGGATCCAGCACAGTTTACCAGTGTTGGCTGAGTCCTGAGGCTTCCTCCTCAAAGAGCCACTCAGGTGGATCTGCTCTGCTTTTTTTTCCAGTGTTTAGGTTTCCTTGTGGACTGTATGGCAAGTAAGTGTTGCACTTGGGCATTTGAGTGCATCTCTGTGGCACCAGATTAGGCTAAGAAAGACCTTCCTGATTAAGAGCTTGCTGAATCCAGCATGGCTCCATGAAGCTGGAGGTGCTGATGTTGCACTTCTGAGTTTTCCTGGGTTTGTACCATGGTCCAGACATACAGTCTATGGAGCTGGCTTGGATCAGTAGAGTTTATTCTTCATGTTCCAGATCATGTAAAAGCAGCTAAACTGCTTCCAGATCTGAACCAACACTGAAAGCTGTTTAACCTTGTTTGTGCAGACTGGCACCTGAGCCAATAAACTTTGTATTAATAACCTCTGGTCTATACAGAGTGTGTCCATGGCACAATTCATGTACAACTGAAATAACCTCTACAGCCAGTTAAGTGATGGTGATGGAGTGTGGGATGCAGTGCAAAAAGGGAACTGACACAAATATTAGACTGGATCACCTGTGCTTTGTCCACACATCAGATTTTCCAAGCACCCAAACAGCTGGGTTTATTTTTCTTTTAAATCAAGTAAGCACAACGTAGTTTCTTTGCTTCTCAAATCAAATTTCCTCTATTTCATTACAGTGCCCTGAGGCTCAGCTTGGGCAAACAGAGTTCGTCATAATGAATGCATTTCGCTTTTACAGGAAGAGGAATGAAATATTTCAAATAAATATGTTTCAGGATTCAGAAGTACTTCTATATAGCTTCTTCAGCAGTGTTTGGCTAGTGGGGAATTTGCGATGTTATGACATGGTGTGAAGATTGCATTACCATTTGTCTAGAATAACATTTGTAATTTAAGCAGTTTTTACTGCTCCAGAGTAAAACAATAAATAGTGAGTGCTCTGGAGCTGTGACTATTTCTAGCTCTGTGTTTGTTTATCACCTGACATGGTGAGGACTGATTCAAACCAGGGCCTCTGCACTAACACGGTAACAACAGCAACAGCAGTGTCTGTGGGGCACGGTTGAGCTTTGTATGGTAGAGAGATGAGACCTGAAGCTAAACTGACGGATTTTTGTTGTGTACTTCACAATACGCAGTATGTATTCAGGTGCAAGGGAGAGATGTACAGTTGTGTGTCTAGGTAGAAATACAAGGTTGACAACAGTGGCTACACCACTGAGTTAGCAGAACATGAAAAGTTCAACCTCACTGCCACAGTTATGTCTGAGGACCAACTGAGGACTGTTGTTCAGTTTGGAAAGACAGAAGCTGACTTTCTAATGATCCAGGTCTCCTTGTTTATTGTAGCAAGCGGAAGGTTCGATTTCTCTTAATTTGATTTCTACATACCCAGGAAGAAAAAAACCCTGGAACTGGAACCCCCTAAAAACGCTGATTGCCCAGAATTTCTGTTTTTGCTGTGTCGATAACATGAAAGACTACAGATTTAGTGATTGCCCAGTTTCTGTATTATTTATACTGGTTTTGCAGGAGAACACGTGAAGCAGAACAAGAGAACACATTTGTGAAGAGCTGTAGAGGACAGGCATTCAGCATTCTGCTACAACCTATCAGAGGAGATGCAGTTTCACAGCTTGTGACATCAACCAGTCTCCTCAAATGAACTTCAGCCTTGAACTATGTTTTCTCTGCAGTTGTGTTAACATACTCGGACACATTCTACTTAGGCTTGATCCCCTAACACGCACTGCTTCTGCAGTGAGCACCCTGAGCTGCCACTGACTTTGGTATGCTCAGGATCTTGTACGCTGTTTCTTTAAAGAGAGAAAAAAAAGGGAATAATTTATTTGTGTCCTCTGCAAGAATTACTGAGGGCAGGCTGTACTGAACAGACAGTTTTCTGGCAAAAAAATATCACAAGGTTACAAAATCCATCGCACTACAGATTTGTGATTTACTTTTCCCCTTGCACCCTTTCTAAAAGGGACCTGGGAGGTTTATCAGGCAAGTACCTTGCTCCTGCTGCTCCTGCTGCTCCTGATTAGTGCAAATATTTAGATTATAAAGGGATCAGGACAGAGCCCCAAGGTTTGTCCATTTTCATAACAGTTCATCTCAGATGATAGCTTGATTAGGAGACAAATTAAGACCCTTTCAGTCAGTCAGCAAGGGTATTTGTAACCATGCCTGGACCTGTGATATTGCATAAGGATGCAGGGCTGTTCTGCTAAGTCATCCTAGCTGTAGGTGAGGAAACCAGGCATACAGATACAGGATCATTTCTGCTCACTCAGTGCTGGTTCATGCAAACTACTGCTGTACTGTGCCACAGCTCGGGCTTCTGTGCAGAGAAACCAGAGAAATCCTTATGGAAATTTATATTTAGGTCTGTATTTTGTTGCTTCTTATGGTAACAATAAAGGGAAAAGAGTTTAGAGTATCAGCCTAAGCCCATAACCAGCAAAAACTCTGTCGGGTGCTGGAATTTAGGATGTTAGCAGTTGATTTGAGCAGGATTAAAATCAGCACTTTTGGTGAATAATTGCAGAAGTGATCATAGAATCACAGAATGGTTTGGGTTGGAAGGGACCTTAAAGATCATCTAATTCTAACCCCTTGCCATGGGCAGGGACACCTTCCGCTAGACCAGGTTGCTCCAAGCCCTGTCCAGCTTGGCCTTGAACACTGCTGGGGATGGGACAGCCGCAGCTTCTCTGGACAACCTGTGCCAGGGCCTCAGCACCCTCAAAGGGAAGAAAATTTTTTCCTAATATTCAATGCTGAAGCAGTGTGTGTACACTCATTTGCAGAGCTGGTGATCTTTTTGATGTCTCAAACAGAAATGATCTCTAAAGTGTTTTGTTTTTAAAACAACTGGTCTTACACAATGTTTGCACTGTGCACCGGGCTTCCCAAGATCGTTGTGGACTGATTCATGTGGAACACGGTATCACTGGAGCAGCAGACACCCTCCTAGAGCTGTGCCCCACAATCCTTACAGCATAGATGAGACTTAGGTTTCTTCTGATGTCTGTCAGACCCAATCCATCTTTGATTCTCCCAGCAGTACATCACCCTTGGTAGGCTGGCACGCAGCCTGGGCTTGCCTGTAGCCAGGGGGTCAGGGTGAAGGGCACAGGCCGGGAACATCCGCACAGCCCCTTTCTGTGGTGCTGCTGTTTAAAGGCATGGGCAGTTTCCTGCTCTCACTCTCCACAGGGAAAAAGATTGCAGCTGCATTTGCAAAGAGCTTAATCCCGTTAGTGTGTATGAAGCATGGCCTAGAAGTGCTCTATGGATGTAAGCAGAAGGATGATGGCTGTGGATGCTGACAGGCTGAAGAGAGGTGGGCATCAAAGCAGTCATGCTGTGGACATGGACAGAGCAAGCTGATAGGCACCAAGAAGGCCTTTGGGCTAAATGAATAGGCTCCTACTATATTATACAGAGTTTTCTATGAGTGATATGTTTAGGGTTTTTTTTGTCTCTATTAAATTCTATTCACCTTTGTCTTAATTTTAATTTAGTGCTTTGTAATTAAACATGAAATAAAAACTGGAAATCAGAGCCTACTCTGACAGGAGAAGAGGAGGCAGGGATGAACATGCATCAATTTCAATACAGATCAGACTGATGCATAGATTAAAAAAGCACATTACCTCAAGTTATGAGATGCTACAAGAGTGGAAAGGCTGCCTGAGCCTAGTAGGAAGAGGGATGGCAGACATACTATGTAACAGCTTGTGCTGCATCCAGAATCGATGTGGGATCCCAGTTTGAGCTATTTGATTTGGATTGCACCTACTTAACAGATACCTGTAGGTCTGGCTTTACTCTTTCACTTTGGTGACATTTGGAGAGTTTGTCAATCTGATAAGTTGCACTGAACTGAATTACAGCATGGCCCCCTGCACGCAGTCTGTGCTTGCCAGCTTCTCTTCTCCTCCTGGTTTGCCAAGCTCCCTGAATTCAATGTGTGCTTGTCGTCTCATTTCTTCTTTAGTACTCTCAAGAAATGAACCAAATAATTAAAACATACCCCTGAAATCCGTACTTGTTGTAGCTACTCCTTCCTCTGGGATCATTAGCAAGGTGTCTTTTACATTTGACTCTGTAAATTTGACCCTGAGATCCCAAAGTTAGTGAACTTTAGATTGCTGGGTTTTAGAGGTGTTTTTATGTCAAAACAACACTGAGGTTGGGATGAAGCAATAATCAGATCTCCAGCAGTATTACTTGTGAAATGTAAAAATGAGGTAATCTTTAGCAAAAAAGAAGAAAACCCCCTGGCATTTAGCTTATCGGGTAGCAACTAATAATCATTCCACAAATGTTTTGGGAAGTTTGTGGTCCAGTGAACCCAGTAAAGTGAATAATTGGCTTCTGACAATCCTTGGTAAAGCTTTCCATGGCCCGTATTCGTTTTACTGTATTTGAACCAGTCCTTTCCTTATGTTTTCATTTTCTCATTCATTTTGTCTTTCTATCTAAAGCACCCATTTTGCTGCTTCTGGCAAGAGTTTCTTTCTTCTTGCTGGGGAAGCAGAAGGTATCTGATGTATTTTTTTCTCTGCAGATACATCCTTCTATGGTTTATATAGTAATGTTTTTCTCTTATATAAACTGGCCATAGAAGTGGAAATTAATCCATATTACTGTTAAGAGGATTTATTTCTGTGTCACTGTATATTTATTAGTGTTTATGTATTATCCAGTCACTTAACTTATACTTCATAAAGATCTGCCATTTGATAACTCAGTTCCAATTAGAGGATTCAAATCAAGAAGACTTTTAAGATTTAAATAAAAATTAACTCGTAAATATTGTGCAATATTTGTTAATCCCAAAGGTCTCTTTTATTGAGAGAATGGAAATGCAGCACTGGCAATTTGAGGCAGGAGCATCTGAGTGTGTAGTTCAAGAAACAATGTACTATTTGGTGCTGAAATACTAAAGATTCAACACTTTTCCTCCCAAAGGGAAATATTGCGGGGGGCAAAATGGAAAGACTGAAGATCCAGAAGGCTGAAAATGAACAGTCTAGTAGAAAACGGTGACAATGTAGAAGAAACGGTCACTCATCCTTGGTTATGCAGACAGTGCTGGAGGAATCTTGCCCCCCGTCAGGTGGGGTTCTCACAAGTGTCACTAAATCAGGAAACCAGCGGAGGAGTTGTGTCCTAATTTATGTGTTGAATCGCACTGTGGTACAGCAGTGTCCTGGCTGCTGGTTTTCCAGTTTATCATCTCTTCCAGCATATCAGCTTTCCAAGACGTGCCTGAGATTTAGTATGATGCACAAGGCGGGGTTAGGTCAATGAAGATGGCTATGGAGTCTCATAAAGGTGATACAAGAGCTCCAGGTGCATTCAGGAGGTGATATGGTTCCAAATCCAGACATGGGAATTAGATGTCATTCCTGGATGCAATGGTGTATTGTGTAGTCTCTGAAAACGTTGTGCTATTTTGAGCTCATGAGAAAGGAGATGTTTCAGGAAGGGGAAGAGATGAGCTGAAGTCTTGGCAAATACTGAGTCCATTTCTTTTCCTGCCATTTCTTTTTGGATCTCAGGCAGCTCAAACTGCCTGTAACAACTGATAGAGCTATGCAGGTTGGAAGAGACCTTGGAAGAATTCTAGTCTGGCCTACTGCTCAAAGCAGGTCAACAAGGCATTCAGAACACATTGTTCAGTGTGATACAAGATGTGTCACATCTTGTAAATTTCCAAGGACAAAAGTTCTCCAGTGTCTCTGGGCAGTTTGTCCCAATGCTTAATTATCCTCCTAGTGATGCACACATGCACACACTTCCTGCTTCGTATTCAGCTGGAACCTTCCATGTTTCAACCTTGTAGGCACTGAAAGG
>JAVHNF010010032.1:60189-70641 GCA_034783455.1 Micropsitta finschii | reverse complement strand
TATGTTAACTTTCCTTTCCGTTACTGTCCTTTCTGTTGCTGTCCTTTTTTACGTTACTTTCCTTTCCTTTTCTTTTCTTTTCTTTTCTTTTCTTTTCTTTTCTTTTTTTTCTTTTCTTTTCTTCTTTTTTTTCTTTTCTTTTCTTCTCTTTTTTTTTCATAGCTTAGATAAAAAAAGCATGATAATGATGTAGTGGAACAGTCATGTTTGTGTGTGTATATATATTTGAGATGGCAGTGACATGCTAAATGAATTAGAAGATCACTCTTCACAGACACACAGGATTTGCTGGATTCAAAGACTGGCAGTGAAAGTGAGAACTGATTTCTCAGCATACTCATTTTTAAACTCTTTAATAGATAGTTTTATTACCACATAGATAATAGCAAAATACTATTAGATGTATTTCAGCTTAAGCTTTTATTTTTTCCATACTCAGTGCATTCAGCCGTCCTCCACACATGAGGTCAGAATAGCAAGATTAAAGAGAAGGTTGATGCTCTCATTTCCCACTCTCAGACCAGGAGCTACAGGTCCACAACAATTTTGTTCCAGCCCACAGGTTGCAATGAGTACTCAGTCACACCAGCCCTCTCTGTGATTGTACCTGCATTATTTATTGGCCAACAGACGTAACTCTGTCCCTTTTTTCAACCCAGATTTAGTGACTGTGTGTGCAGTGTCAGTTCACTCACCTTTCTGAAAGTGCATAGGGTGAGGAGAGACAGAGATTTTCCATGCCTGTTCACTGACTGGCTCTTAGCAGACTTTCACTTTAGCAATTTAGGGTTTTGTATGAACCTAGGTGACTCTTAGGCATTAGTGTGCAAAAATACAAGTATTGCAGAGATGCAGATGTGCTTGTAGAGTGGTGTGGTGCATCAAAGCAGATGGGTTACTTTGCGCAGATGGGTGTCATCACAGCATCAGTACTTCAAAATCAGTGCACGTCATATGACAGTATTAATATGTAAAAATAACTAGGTGTCCTGGGTTCAGCAGTAGCAGTTGTTTTTGTTTCTTCTTGGTGGCTGGTGCGGTGCCGTATTTTTTGGCCTTTGGCCTGGGAACAGAGATGATAAACACCAATGTTTATAGTTATTGGTCAGAATGTTTGGGTTAACCAAGGACTCTCTGAGCCTCATGCTCTGCCGGGGGCGGGATGGAGATGGGGTTCACAGCATTTCAGCAGCTGACATGCTTAAGGGTCCGGTACATTATCCAGAAACACACCTCAGAAAAGCATTAAAATACTATTACACACAATCAACCCCTGACAGGCATATATGCGATTTTCTGTAGACGAGGCATTAATAATATGCTCCTTATGCTGCTGCTTCTTAGTTTGCATGTGTATAAACTAATTCCCTGGTATTTGACTGTGGCGACTCATGAGTAGCCACCCAGTAAAATTGTAAATTTATTTGGCTGCATTTAGTGTGTGTGTACATACATAAAATACACAAGTTTCTCCCCTAATTACACTATGCCATAACATGCAGTCTGTAGCATTAAGTACTGAAAACTGCTTCGTGCCTCTCTGTTTCAGAGACAGACTTGTAGTAGAGGTACTGCCTTTAAGAATGCAGAAGATTTAACAAGTGGAGAAACAAAATCAATTACTGGACAATTCATTCAAAAAGCCTAACTAGGGTGATTTATTTTTTTTTTTAACCTAATGCAAACAAAAACATTCCAATGAAAACCTGCAACAATCCTAACATCCTAATGCCTAAAATATTTTTCAAAGTTTGTTTTGATAGAGTTCTATCATTCTAACTGAAAATCCACAAAATCATACATAAGCAGAAACTTAAACATATTTCTCCTGGAGGTAATCAACACATGCTGATGTCACACAAAAGTTATAAAAAAATTGTAACATTATCAGACTAGGAAGTTCATTTATGTCAACAAAAAGCATGTTCCTGAATTCAAAACAGTTTCTCTCTTTTAGTTTGAACTGTCTGTCCATTAATGTGCTATCTACTTCAGATGAAGTAACTCGAGTTACAACTGTTCTAGCAATGTGAGATTATGAACTTTCAAATTAAAACATCACCCTAAAAAAAACCCCAAAATAAACCCTCCCACACTAGAGATAAAATACTTTACTAGAACAGCAGAAAACCTCTAATTCGATTGCTCTTGCTGGCAAACCATTCTAAAGAGTAAACAATATCCAGGAAATAAAACAACATTCAAGAAGTCTGTTTTTACAGATGGCTCCGGTAGTTGCTGTTGTCCCAGGATGTTATGATTTATTGTTTAATCATTTAGGACTGGCAGCTTCTGGAAGGTAATAACATTAAAGGGCATAGGTTAGCTTGTATACCATTGCCAACCACTTTTTACACTGCTAAAACTTTTTGTTAAATGTGAAAATCATTTTGAGCTTGTATATGTCAAGACTTCAGAGCTCCTGTACTAAAACTTGAGCAGCAGTTAGCAAAACTAATCCGCTGCACCTCCTGGATGGCAAAATTAACGCTCTCTAATTCACTAGGCTCTTGGAGAAAATATATCAAATATGAAATTAAAAATATTCAGCAGCTCAAAGTGATGTCACATTTCTCTTAAAATCTGAACACAGGTCAATTTTGAGAAGAGAAAGTTTGTACTGCAGAGTTTTCAAGAGTCAGTCTGGAACTTTTATGAAGTTTAGTGGTGCTTTACTGAGCTGGATGCAGTGAGAAACATGTAGGCAACCTTGAAAATGGACTATGAATCTCTTGATGGAGATTAAGGTCACACATAAAATTTAAAGAGAACTGCATTAGTGAGCAAATAAAAAAATACAGCAAAACCTCCCACTTTTCATTATCAGTGCAAAATCAGCCACAGTGTAAGGTTATGGCTAAAAGCATCGGAACTGCCATATCAGGCATACTGATCTCCAATCTCCAATTATGGTATAGGAAATAAGGTCTGATGAAAGTAGTGACTTCCCAATGCACCAAGTCAATAGGAGAAGGTGGAAGAAGCACCTTGCCATTTCTAAGGCACACCCAAGGAGAAGTGTGTTAAACCTACATTTATCAAAAATGAGTGGATGACAGAGTTTTATGGGTTTGTTTTCTATATAAACAAGCTAGCTGAAACTCCCTAGTCACCTCCAAGGCTGAAAATATCATTCTGCTTCACAGTTTAAATATGGCTTCTCAACTGTTCCCATGATATAACATCTACACTTGATCATCTTGTGTTTCTGTAGATCTAGTTTTGATCTCACCAAAATGCTGTGACTCATGAGGAAATGAGGCAAAACTTTCAGTATGGACTAACTCAGAAAAGACCAGAAGCAGAGCTACAGCTGTAGCACAAAATATATGAAAATGGGTGAGCAATCTTAACCTTTCAGAAGCAAAATAATAGAATGAAAGCTTCTCATATTCACAAACCTAGGACTGATCACCTCAATAAATTTAATATAGACAACTTTTGCTGAAGAGTTCTACACTACCTCCCCTCTTGTGTTAACCACAAGGAATAAGTTTTCAGAAAAAAGGATTCTAGATCCATTTCTTGATTACATGAGAAAAAAACAGCTCACCAATTTTAAATGCCATTACCCAAAATAAACACTAGCACACAGTCAAGTCTTTGCTTAGCTTATGAAGTTTCTGTGAATACTGGTTTCATATGGTGTTGAAGTTTTAAAACTGCAGCAGCTTTATAACTGCTGTAATGATTCCATTTTCACAACACATGACACATTACTGTGTCAGCATCTAATGGAAAGACCAGTTTGTCAACTGGAAGTGGCCAAACGTATGACTATGTAGAAACAAGTCTGTATAAATCTCTCTGTACAAAATGTATTGCTTGAACAAATCCATAAATAGCATAAGTGAAACCAAAATCACTATGCTTAATTAATTGTAAAAAGGGAATGTACAGAAGTCATTTGGGATTGAGGAAGGTGTGAAAATATGCAGCAGGAAAAAAAAAAAAAAGATTTTTGCAGCATACACCACCACATAGCAAAGCAGGCAGCTGTCTGGCTTCCGCAAAGAACCATTTAGGAAAAGGTCCTAGTAGCTGTATGCAGTTTGGGCATTAAAAATGCTTTCCCTTCTGAAACTACACCAAGTTGGAGACCCTGAAAACGCTAAGAGATCCTAGGACTTGCCTTGCTCTGTTATGCATCATCATCACTTCATACAAACATAATCCATAACCTTGAATTTCATACCACACCATTACATTGTTTGTGTCTATTGATCCAGCCTTCAGGTTCAGCCAGTGCTACCTACACTGCATTCAGGGTGCAATGCTTTCTCTCTCTGTTTCTCCTTAAACACACAGTTACCGTATATAAGCTGCAGAAGTCCCTATGTTTGTATGCAAATACTCCCTGAAAATACAGACATTTATTCATGTGCAATTTCGTATTTCAAACAAGAAAATATTCACATGTACTTTGTGCTCCTTTATTTCTTAGCCCATCTTTAACAACGATTTGTGCAAATGTAATTTTTTTGAACTATTCAAGCAATATAAATTAAATGGGCTCAAGCAAAGGAAACTCTTCTTTTGTTTCATTTGCCAGATGACAGAATTGAAACCTGAGAATTGGATGTCATATTAGAATAACCAAAAAGATCAGATAGCTGCATGCTTCTGCTAGAGGTTAACTGCCTTTGCAAGCACATATTCTGTTCAGAGAAACCTTGAAAAGATGTAAACAGTGGTACTTCTACATTTTTCTTTGAGCTTTTCCCACAATGTAGTGCACATCTACATGAGTGTTATCTATAACACACTTAGCTTTCATGGTACATGTAATGAATTAGTGTTTAAGAATATGAGGTAATGATTAAATGCTGAAGAAGCAAACTTCTTGAATGGCAAAGTGAGACATCTGTTCCTTTGCTTTCCAGTTTGTTTGTTTGTGGGGTTTTTTGGACAACTTGTAGCATTTTCCCTACTCTGTCTACAGCATCACAGTTTTCCTTCCTTCCCTGTAATGTTTTCAGCTTGATGCTTCCTGCGTTCATGTCTCAGACCACATTTTCATGTGGCTTCCCCAATAAATTACACTTTGGCATTGTTTCTTCTGATTCTGAAAATCTGCTTGTTTCTTTTCTTTTTTTTAAATAAGGACTCTCCATGTGCTCAGGGACCACTGTGAGCTCCTTTAAATTTACTCAGCAAAAGCAGCATTAGCACATCAGTCTGTGTGATCTGTGAAAAAGATATGGTGAAGTAGAGGTAGGCAGAGGTCTGGCCAGGTAGCTTGTCAACCTGATCCAGGGAACACCTTGCATTTCTTTGACACCAAACTTTTGGTTTAGTATTACAAAGATCACTTGTATTACTGAAGGTTAATTACACACGCTGTTAGAAGCTACAGTACATGGGAGGGCATCAAGCTAGCAGATGTAAGGGTAACTGAGCCTTGAATCATTTGAAATGGTAGGTCCCTCAAGCATCCTGGCAAGTACGAGTCGAAGGGAACATTCATGTTCACAGCATGTCTGAGTCACATAAAAGCCCCAGTACTTTCATCTTCCTTACAAGCTCTTTTTCCCTGAGGTTTATCTGGCTATTATACAATTGAA
The DNA here is from genome assembly GCA_034783455.1 of Micropsitta finschii. Taxonomy (NCBI): domain Eukaryota; kingdom Metazoa; phylum Chordata; class Aves; order Psittaciformes; family Psittacidae; genus Micropsitta; species Micropsitta finschii. Next base: position 65,077 of record JAVHNF010010032.1, on the reverse strand, counting down.
GAATTAGCATACAATAGTTATAAAATCTCATTTAGAGTTCCCATTAATAACCACAAAATAATGCAACAGAAGGTGATATAAAAACAAAGAAATAGACTGGGAGCTTTTGGAATAAAAATCCATATTTATGACAAGTATGTAAACAAACAAAGGGTGAAGAGAAAGGTATATAGCAAAGAAGCAATCAGTATGAATATTTTCAATGCTCACTATGCTCAGACTGGCCCCAGCTTCCTAACAACCCAATTAAGGCTGAATAACAACAAATTGCAGACATCAGACAGAGACAGGTTTTAAAGGGAGACTATGAAATAGAGAATGACTGGGAATGAGGATGGTGTAGGACAAAAATTCATGCTCCCAAAGAAGCTACGTAGAAACAGAAAAAAAATAAATAAATAAAAAATGTAAGTGATCATGTTAAAAATGTGAGTGCAGGGGTCAGATGATTAAGACAAACATTATGGCCACAGCAACAGTCCCAGCAATGATCTCAGGAAGGGACATTACAGAACTGCTCATCCATACAAATAGCTTGTGAATACAAAGACAGAACCCCTTTATTTTTACATGGTAAGTTAATCAGAGGTGAGATTTAAACTAGATAAGCGGGTGAAGACAATGACAGGTGATGCTGGTAAAACTTACTGGAATATGACTGATAATCTAGATTCTACAATTTAAATATCTGAAACTATTTCTTTCTACGAGAACAAGGTGTTCCAGAAGCAGAATAAATATAGTGTGCCATTCATTAATAACACAGACTCAAATAGATGTCTTATTTCTAATTAACACATATCCTCTAAGACTATTCACATGTACCCCTCCCTGGGATTGTTTTCAAGAAGAAAAGGTGAGCAATGTCTCAGATTAAACAGTTTCACACACCATTATCTTATTTTTTATACTCTCAGGCATACTCACCAGCCATTCTTAGTTATTCTCCTCTTTATACTGGCAAATCAATAAAAAACAATCAAATTGGTTACAAAAATCTTAACTTTGCCACAAAAATATTGAAGAATCTTCACTAAAAAATCATCTTACATAATTTTCTTAATAGAAATAAGTTAATAATAGCATAGAGGAGATACTTTCCAATACAAAAAGAAAAACTTGCAATTAGAGCTACATAAAAATTTTCACTGGTAAAGTATTTAAATCAATGCCATGCATTGTTATAAAGGTAATGCCTAAGTTGAAAATGTTTTAGTGAGTACCTAAAAGGTAATTTAATGGCAGTGTTTTAGGACAGGTCTCAATATACCAAGAAATGGAACTCAGGGTTCTCTACCTAGATCATAAATCCAGAGAGCCAATTAAAAGACAAATATTGAATGTCTGGTATAATTTAGACTTTGGTGAGCTTAAAATACTATACACTGTTAATTAAAAAGATGCTGCAAGGATAAGAGGTTTCATTATGAGCCTCAGATCAATACTTTTTTTGTAGCTCTCTTTATAGACATCCCTAGTGTAACTATCACTTTGAGATCTTAAAGTATTTTGTTATGTGGACAGAAGCAAAATCTATTAAAATTTTCCATTTACCCAATTAAAGTTATTTCTCTTTTGCTTACTGATTAGTTGTGTGAAAACAGTCTCTACTTACATTTACAAGCGGTGAAAGCAAGCTTTGTCTCCTTCAGGCTGGTATTTTCCTATAAGCTGGTAGGAGTTAGAGCTGTAAGTAGGGCCAGTTTAGCAATCTGCAGTCTCAGTACACTAGATGGTGTAGGCACAAGGTTAGATTAGCACTGGATCTGGCATATGGAGTGTGTAAAATGTATGTTAAGGAGCAGAAGGAAGACTACATAGCCTGGTGTGGAATGATACTAACATGTTAAGTGCTGTTTTGTCATTCCATGATAGCAGTTATCATGCTCAAGGCACAAGCAATGAATACCAAGACACTGCTCTCTGCAGAGTCCTGCTACTCAGAACCTTGTGGAATCATGTTTAGAAAGCCTTTGGCTAGCATACTTGTATAATGTAGCATGCCTAAATTCAGAGATTTAAGGCCTAACCAGGCTGCATTTTAAAAGTTCAGGTATAGGAGCAGGGCTTCCACAGAAAAGCATCACCTCCTGAGAAGTTGTTTCCTCCTTTATTTTATGCTGTTGGAATGGATTTACTCTAATGCTAGCTTATTAAAAGTACCCTTCTTGGGTTTCTTCATGTTGCTTTAGCTGTCAATTTTCTTCCATCCTATTTATAAATAATGCTTCCTATTTATCCTAAACAGCAACATTCTGCTTTCCAACTTCACAAGCTGTCAATCACGAGCACTAATATAAGACCCAGTCTCTTAGAGCCTTAAAATACACATAAGAGATAGCTGTAAATTAGCCATAATGCACCTAACAACAGTTCTGCAAAACACTCAAGTGAAAATTAACACTTCAGTTGCTAAGAAAGATTGATAGAAAACCTTGCCAGATGCACCCCCGCTGCAGCTGCTGCCTCACCACAAACCTTGTGAATTCAGTCACACCAATACAGATTGAGGGATAATAAGAGTACTAAATATCTGTGCATTAACTCTCAGGTAGAACCAGCCATCCACCTGCTACAACAGCAACTGCTGTCAGCGCTGCTCAGTCATTGTGCACTGGTGTTCAGTGTGTGTGAGGTTCCTGTGCATGATTACCAAGATCCCTGATTTTTTTGGCATCTCTGTATAATTTCTCTGAATACAGTCTATGCTACAAGAGCAGCTCTAAACATCATGCTCATGTCACCTAACTTGGTGGGTCAGAGCACACTGCATGCAAGATTCTCTCTTTCTCTGTTCACTGGAAGAACACTGAAAGTGGCTAAACTAGCTGCCACAAACAATATAGATTATTACCACAAATAGACCCCTCTGGGACTATAAAATAAACATTTGGCTGAAGAAAAATAACATTCAGCAGTCAATACTATAACATAAACCCCTGGAGATTTTCATCCCACTTTATATTTATTTGAGTAGCTTCAATGAAAGGAAAAAGGTTACTTGGCTAAACAAGAATCCACTTTATGAAAGGTTTTGATTAAGTTTGTAATGACAAATTCAGACATGGTAATATATATATATTAAATTAAAGTACTGGATCAACAACAGAAGTGACTGTTAAGATTTACAGCAAACAATGACAAGGATAAGCTAGAGCATGAAGATTTGTTTTAGTGAGACTGAACATTTCACTGAGGCTTTTTTCCCCATCCTGCTCTAAGCAGTTCATGCTTCATGTTCCTATGGCTACCTGGACACATTATACAGTTGATGCACATGCACAACATCAGCACAACAACATACTTGATTCAGCTTTGTTAATATCATGCCTTAGCCCAGGTTCCAGGTGGGTGATAGCCCAGAGCAATCCTCAAGCACCAAAAAACAGTTTCAGGTGGATCAAATGGTTTTGAATACTTTACATTTGGAAAACAGCTCTTGAAAAAAATCTAAAAGTAGCAAAACATTTTAGTTTTTCAACTTCAAGCATCTTGTCCCAAAACTGTTTACAGTTTGATTTTTGATCACAGGGTCTGAAATTAGCATTCAGATATTAAGTAGCAAAATAAAACTTAGAAACTAATGGTAAATAAGGCACTAAGGCAAGCACAAAATGATTAAAATGTAAAAACAGTTACAGGAACAAGTTCATTTCCGTTCTCCATCCCACTTGCAATAGTGGTCATGAGAAGGAATTGCTTTCATCCCTTGTTTTAATTTGTGCTGTAGTGGAAGGTATCTGACTGTTAATACTTACAGTATGCACTGAACCACAGTGCTGTATAGAGTTGTTTTGACCTTTTCAATATTCTACATTTTGAAGGACTCACCCTTTCAGCAATGCATCAGGTCCCCCATTTACAAACTCAGCAGCTGTGGGGAGGCAAGGGAATGTCTGGTGAGAGCTGAAAGAGTCTGTGAAAGTGCATTCTGAGAAAAAGAAAATCTACTGAAGAATGAATATCCAACCCATTCCTGAGAAAAAGATGAAAGAGGAATGGAAAATGTCATAAAACCAATTCATCCTCTTGAGAAAGCCAATAAGGAAAAAAAATGTATCTTGTCAAACTCTCTGCTTCCAGTTCCCCCAGACCTGGCTTGGGTGCTCCAGTAAAACCACCAGAATTTACAGCCTTTTGAAAAATCTACTTGCAAATCAGCCAGGCTTATGATAACTTTCAAGGATTTTAAGTTTTTGCTCAAGAAAAGCAAAGTATGACAAAGATCACTCAAATATTCTTGATTTGCACAGGTTTTAACAGGACATACTTGAGGTGGGCATGGAAGAGGCATTGTTCCTTTGAGGTGGATTCTGGGGTTGTCACAGTGGCCTTTTCAAAGTACAAAGTGATCACTGATATGGAAACTAGCTGCAGGACGTAATCCTGCCAGGCAGTACAGGTGCCATTATCACCTGCTACATTTGAAGGCCAATTAATATTTTATAAATAACAGAAAGCAAAAAGCACTTCCCCTTCAGCCATCTCCCATGTTCTTGCAGACATAGAGCAAAATATTCCTTAGTACAAAGGGAGAGAGTTTCAAGTCATAATTTGGAACATGATGAAGAGAACACGTACAGTTCACATCTAGCTAACACTACCTCACATTCAGAAGCCACCAAAGCAGATCAGAACCAACTCTCAACACTACTGAAACCAGCACCAACTGTAAGAGAACATACAGGGTATAAGAAAGGTACTTATATGTAAAGGCTGGCAACCTATTTCTATTTTACAGGCAGCAGCCTTTGCCACAAGTAGGGGAAGTGCAGGGAATACTGACCTAACCAATGCATCTCCTTTCCCTGTCAGGTGCTTAGGCCAATGGAATACAGAACTATTTTCTCACTGTTTTATGTGTATCTGTGGATTTTATATTCCCTTA
>JAVHNF010010009.1:23602-36127 GCA_034783455.1 Micropsitta finschii | reverse complement strand
AGCGTAAGACAGCTTGGAAATGTTTTAATTGAAGTTATTTTGAGAAATAGCAATTCTGTGAGTCTAAAATGTGCCTCAGGTTTGCCTCTGTTTAATGGATGGTAGGGTAAGTTCTTTATGAAGCCCTGTTTGGATTCATGGCAGATGGTGCTTCGGTCAGGGCTTGGATGCTTCCCAGACAGACCTGCCAGGCAAACTGCTCCACCACGCCCAAGGGTTCTCTTAAATCCAGATTAAATCCATATTTTCCTTTCAGCCACTTCTGGTGTGTAAGATCCATCTTCGAGAGCCACCAGCAGAAGGAAACTAGAACCCTTGATTAGCACAGACTTCTGCATTAGTCTTCCTACATACTGTGAAGATGTGCTTTTTGTTTTCCCTTGAACAACAATAGCAACTTTCCAAAGAAGATATTCCCTGCCTTTTTCTTGCCTCTTTTACAATGAATAAATAGAGTGAAATATAAATATTGTAAAACACAACACAAATGGGTGGAAATAGACTTTCAGAAAGGTAAAAATAATGAAAGGAAGAGTGTGAGTTTGCTTATCTATGAAACTTATTCTTCCCTCAATATATGTGTGTTTTTTTTTTTTTTTATTTTTTTATTTTTTTTTTTTTAAGTTCAGGATTCTGTTTTCCTGCTTCCAGCACACAAAAAAGCAATGGCTTTGATTGACATCACTGGCTTTGATACACTGGACAGTTTTCTGTCCAAGCTGAAAAAATACATACAAAGCAGATTAAGCTTACTTAGACTTTGGGAAAAAGAAATGTGCCGCTTCTCCCTGTATGCTGAGGGAGAGACATGTTCTTCTGTATAGAAACCCTTACCTGCACCATGGTTGGATTCTGCTCTCATTTGTGGATCAGGGAACTTGAGCTGTTGAAGTCAGTTAAATTACAGTGGTGTCAATCACTGGAGAATTGTGTCCTCTGAGTGAACAGATTTAGAGAACAAAAAAAAGAAAAAGCACTGGTTACTTATGATAAGCCAGTACAGCTGTGGCAAAAGTCTGTTGTTTATATTTACACCTTTCAAAAAGGAGACAGTGTTTAGTGGTGTGTTGCTACAGCAGCATTTGGCTGCTTGTTGCAACATATAATTAGAGATTTTACAATTTGATGTGCCAAGCAGTGCATCCTCTCCACAAATTTTTAAGATGATAATTACTTTTATTGTTGGAATTCCATTCATGGAAATAGTGAAAAAGCCCAAATACCATTTAGAAAGAATTTATGTAATCTCCCCTCGAGGTTAGTACTCACAGCCATTAATTAATTGGATGAATAAAGGGTAGAGCTTTAACTACACTCCAGGCCTGATCTTGGTCTCTAAATCTATATGGGTAACACAGTTTGCAAGTCATATGCCTTTCTCCAGTTGAGTCAGTGCTGAATACAGTCATTGGCTGGAGCATAATTAAAATTGGACTCTCAGAGGATGATCTTTTTTCTTAGTTGTGCTCTGTAATTATGTGTTAACTGGTTATCTGTTGTGCTTGGGGCAGTAAAAGCACAACAGAATTTATTTCTCTTCCCTGTATTTTTGTGTGAAGGCCAAGGGAAATTTTTGAAGTAGACCTCCAATTTCAAAAATCCATAAATCCATGCTGTGTTTTCATATATGACGTACTGTATGGCTCCATGTACACCACGAAAATTATCCAAATAAGAGTATCAAGCCATTCCAATAACCTGGAAATATCCCTCAGGAGAGGAGGGAAGGCATTTTTTCTCCTACTATATTTTGCCATCGTAATGGACATCTAAAGGTATAATAAAATAAATGGTTGACTTCTCTGTATTTTGTTAGCCTGACAGTCAATAAATTTACCAGTGGTTGGAAGCTCAAAATATTGTAACATGAATGGTATTTTGGATTGTGCTGAGGCTCAGTAGTGTTCCAGATGAAGTGTGTAGCCCTGTTGGACCTGGTCCCACAAAGTCTAGGGCATGTCATCCTTGTCTGTCCTCCCTGCCATACCCACAGGGCTCTGATGACATTATTGCTGGGCTTCACACAAGCTAAAGCTCATAAAGGTGGAATTTTGCTTCATATGAAGGCAACAGCCACAGTCAATGAGTTTAACAGATGTAGTGGGCCCTCTTGGAAGCTCTGTGGACTGAAAGGAGCTGGGCAGAGACTAGAGGCGGGAAATGGGCTGCACTAATATGATGTGAAACAAAAAGACAAGGCAGAAGTCTCAAGATTTTTTGAATAATAAACCCTGATGTAACTTTTTCTTTTTTTAACTGATGCATTGTTATCACTCATTATACTAATAAAAATCTAACAGAAAGAAGAAAGAGAAATACAGCTCTTCTAAATCAGTAGCTCTGTAGAGGTTAGTGCTGCTCCTTGTGACTATGTATATGATGTCAGAATAATTTTAGAAGGATCTTTTTGAAGCCCAAACAGAAGAGCAAGTTGTGGTGTAGTTTTTGTGTTTGCCATTTTGTTTTGGGAAATTGAACTGTCAGAGTAGTACTGCAATAAGACAGATACTGCTAAGCTGAAACTCTGCTCTTCCTGACGGGTGCATCACTAATGCCTCTCATACGACATCTCATTCCTATGGGACTTTGAGTAGGAATGATGTAGGAGTACTGTTACATACACCCTATATGAAATAGCTCTGCAAATAATGTATTTAGAAGAAGAAATATTATTACCACGTGCATAGATCACAGTGCAAGTGATGAGCTCAGTTATCAAAAGCATTCAATTGCAGGTGATTAGCATTTGGGCAAAACATTTTACTAGGAGAAAAACCTTCAGCTACTGAAAGTGAAGTGTTAAACTGCTTGAAAATCTTTCTTTGCCCCAGTGAATAGTTTTGGTCTAAACCCCTGAAAAATAAAGGAAAGCAACTCAAAGCTTTGGTACTGAAGTAAAGTAAATTTTAAGCTGGGTTATATTGAAAGCTAAATTAATAATTAGAACATCACTCTGGTTGTTGAGTTGATCATAAAGAAACTGATTTCTTATTCACCAAACTAATTCCATCCTGCAGGAATGATAATATTTCACTCTTTCTGCCCATAGTCTACTTGTTTTGTCTTTATGCTATTCCCTTCTAGAGAAGGATCTTTATTTAGCTCTTCTCAAGCACATTTTCCTCACCCACAGAATAATCAGACTGTAGGTGAAAGAAAAGCAGCAATCGCCTTTCCTTTTCCTAGAAGCAAAGCCACTGCAGTCCCTTGGTGAGTACAAGAAACAAATTCCTGAAGAAGTCTTGGTATAAAAAAGGTATTATATTGGAAAGATAGAGTTACATGTTTTAGTTTTCCCCTGTGTGGATAAACTTTTTCTGTCTTGGTGTAGGTAGGGTTTTACTGTACAGTTGCATTTATTTACATGTGTTCTGGAACTGTGAAAAATTCTTTGCCTAGATTTATAGGTTGGTATGTATACTGTGGTTTGGTTTCTCCTATGTTTTCTTCACAAACCAAACCCAGCTCCTCTTGGTACATGAGTTGTATGTGGCAGTAGTGCTACCACATGGGTTTTGTAGCCTTCCCCTTCTTCCTCTCTCTCCTTCCAGCTAGAAACCATGGGCAGGCACAGGACACAGAAGCAGATCAATCACTGCATTGCTTTCTCAGGTCCAGGTGGTGGTGTTTTTGAAGCAGGAGGGCTACCTACTGATAGACTTCTAGATAGACTGTGTTTTTTACAAAAGTGAGGCAAACTGCATAAGGTGTGGTGGTAAGAAATGTTCCTGTGCAGAGGGCGATGGGAGACAAAGTTGACAAGAAATGAAGATTGATCGGATTCTTGTTTTTAAAGAAATGTTCACCCTAACAGGGTGTGGAACAGCTTTTGGCTATTCAGTGGATGTGGTCAAAATGCATGTAGCTTTTTGGGGGTGGGTGCAGTTTCTTTAAAGCTATGATAAAAGGCAGCTCTGGAAAGTAGCTGTATTTATCTGTGAAATGGAGAGGGTCTGTGCATATGTGACCGCAGTGCATTTTCTCTCTTCTATATGTTCCTTTTTCAGTTTCAGAGAAAAGATACTTCTCCTGTGGCTTTTGCTGTCAGCAATAGATGGGAAAACCCTCACCAAAACCTTTGGCTCTGACTAGGTGAAAATTCCTCCTGATTCATCTATTAGATGAAAGATATCTCTTACAGCTTTTTTTCTGAATCAAAGGAACGGTCTCTATCCCACTCTCTCCCTCTCTCTCTCCCCAACCCCCTTCTCTTAGAAACTTAGAAGGTGAGAAGAGGTGGTAAGACTGTAAATTATTCAAAATAATAATTGGCTTATTTTCAAGATATTAGTAATAAGAATAAAGCATATATATACCACGTACTCTTAACTTTAAACATATTAGTAGTCTGAGCCATTTAATGGAGACTCATTTCTGGCTTCATTCTTATTTGAAAGAGTCCTAATCAGGTAGACAGTAGCTATTCAGAAACAGTGGCCTGAATTTATTGAGGGTATAATTCTGAATTTGGATCTGGCTTTGGATCTGTCTGAGTAAGATTAGTCTGGGAAATTTGGAGCTTTCTGTTCTTGAGGTTTTCCTTCAGCAGCTTACAAATGTCACTGTTTATGACACTGGCAACATTTGGAAGCTATAAAGTTATTGCTTCAGAAATTATTTTTATAATGTACACCCATGCAGTTTCAGACCGTGTAAATCAAAAAGAAAAATGCTTAAGTAAATTCTAGCTCTACCTTGAATAAAAAAGTTAATATTTTTTGTTTTTTCAAATTCTAGGAGCTAAATTTCTGTCCAAACAATTTTATTTTCATCTAAACCCCTTTGCCTGCAAGTAGTCAGAACGGATTTCAAATGAGTTTGAAATTATCCTGAATCCATTTCTTTTGATTTGAATTTAACCATTTGTCAATTGGATTAAAGGCCTCAGTTTTCAAAGGGCTGACCTCCATTTATCATGTGAACGTCTTGATCTTCTTGCAATTGTCAAACTGTATAAGTGCTTTAAGAGAAACAAATGATCCAGCAAGTTAAACTAATTCAGGAGAGTAACATATCGGCCAGGATTTTTTTTCTCCCAGAATATGGGAGTGTCTGGAATACTCTGGGACAGAGTATTCCAGTATAGGCAGAGGAGCATTCAAAGCAAGCAAGAACAAAATTTCAAAGTCAAAGAGCAGCCCTCTGGTTTGATCAAGCCACCTAGTGAAAATAAAACCAAAATAATCTGTCTTTAAAATATATGAAGTGAATCAGCCTTTTTAAGTAACCTTGATGAGCAGAGTTGTTAAATTATCGAGCACTCACTTAATGGGCTATCACATGTTGTTTAATAGACTCACCCCAAGAACCAAACCGGTGAGTGGGAGGGATGATCCATGTGCACAGACCGTTCCTGTAGTTCTCCTATGAGCTGCATCAGAGCCAGGGGTGCCAAATCTCATGTTTTGAGCTCTCATTATCTAATGTGTATGCTGCAGTAGAACTGAAAGTTAAAAATCTCATGTTAATTGCTCCCAGGTGCTAGAAGCTCCACAAACAATTCGTAAATGATTGTCCCTGCTCTGAAGTAAGACTGTAAGGCTGATGAACATTTTATAATAAGTAATTAAAACCTTTGAAACCCTGGAAATATTTAGTGAAATCAGCTGATCCAAATTCTGGATTTTCATTTTCAAGCTAGCTGCTGGTACAGTATTCCTTCTTATTTGTCCAGATGATTGGTTTCTTTCCCACTCTCTCTTCTATCATTATTGACTTTATGTCTTCAGACTTCAGGAGCATCTCTGTGCCCATTTTACTGCGCATGAAGGTAGATTTTAGCTTCAGTAAGGGGAGATAAGCATTGCAGATTGATTGTAGGAAGTAGTGTGTTTTGTAGGACAAAAGAAATCTAAAGAAGAGTATAATTTGTAATGGAACTGAATTGTGCTCTCTTTGAAATGTATGTTTTGCGTTTCATGTTCTCTTTATAGCTTTCATCAAAGCTCTAATAGAAATTTCTTTTGGTATGAAGGGGTGTTTAACCTTTGCATTAGGAGTAAATTGCTGATCTCCTTTGTAATCTTTGCCTTTCACTCTCACGAATGGCCAAATGCTGTATAATGAGTATAAATGAGTATAATGCTGAACTAGGAATGCAGTAGTGAGAGAACATTTTATAGTCCTCTTTGATGAAGCAAGGATACAATGGTGAAAAAAAAATAAGAAGATAAAAAAATCCTTTGACAGATCAAGTTCAAAAATAAAAAGTAAATATCCATCTTTCAGACTCCATCTATAATGTAGATGTCTGCATTTGAGCTAAGTATCCAAGTCTATTAGTCAGGGGAAATGCGGTTAACATGGTCAGCTGAGTAATTAATCTGGCAAAATGTAGGTGGCTACTTCAAGAGTGAGATAAAAGCTGTCTAATCTATGAAGATTGATTATATTGACAGCATCTCTTAGCCTAGGTGTAAGGATTATAAACTCCCATATTTTGTCATGGAAACCCACCCTTCTTGTGAGATCTTGGTTAATGGTTTCTGAAAAATTTGAAGTTAACGCCATTTTAGCAGAAGTTTCTTCTTAATGTCTTATAGTTTCATAACTACATAAATGTGCATATAAAAAACCAAATTTCTACCCATGCAAAACTCCTCCTTTCCAGGGAACTGTTGTGTTGGCTTCTGATCATCACAAAATGCCTGCCTGCCTGTTTTCTCACATTTCTAGGCAAAGCACTGAGCAAAATTGATCAAAAGCGAATAATAATCAACTGTCTAAGACAACTCCTTTAGCTGCCTTGGTGGCAATTAATCCTCAAAACATGAGATCTTCACTTGGTTTGGGTACCCTCTCAGACACAGTGGAATATAGCAAAGCTTTGATCCTCTTTCAAGGGCAGCGGAAGTCCTAGATGTGTTATTACTGAGATACTGAAGTGGAAATATTAGAACAAACTTCTTTTCTAGTGAATATTCTGAAGTGCTGATAGTGTTGCAGGGTTCTCAGCCTGACGGTGAAAATCCACTGATGACTGTAGGAGACTGTTTTAGCTAGGTGAAAGCACGACCTTCCTGTTAAGAGATACAGAGCCCACCAGAGCACTCAGCTGAAGCAGGAGGGTGCCTGACCTCTCCCTTGCACTTCTTGGCACTACAGAAGGATACAGTAACTTCCTAGACATAGGTATAAAAGAAAGAATATACATGCATACAGTCTGCATCACTTCCACCCCTCCCCAATTACTTAATAAAATTTGCATACAAATGTGTTTTACAGTTTAATTTCTTTATTGCAATAGGTCAATGTAGCACATGCAGAATTAAGATGAAAAAGACATCTGAAATTAAGACTTTCAAATAGAAAATCATTTAAGCAGAGATCATATTATAGTAACAGATACAGAGATGCAATCTCTAATATGATTTTTCTCTAGGACAAAAGGCTGTCTGCCATAGGTATATCTCCCTTTTTTCCTCCAAAATTCAACAAAAGAGGCATGTTCTAACCACAGGTTAAAATAACAGTGCTATTCTTGCAATGTGGATTTTAATTTGAACCATGTGGCTTCAGCCCCAGGCTGCTATTCCAGCTTAGCTCCCAAATAACCTTGCTAGTTTAGCCTGAAACACTCAAATTGGTTGAGGCAGCCCAAAATGAGAGCATATCTTTTTTTGTGGAATAGATGTCCTTATTCTGAACCAACTAAAAGATACTGGATACCACCAAGGCATTCTCAGTTTTATTTTAGTCTGTAAATCCAGCTTGGACAATTGTAGCCCTCAGAAACTTTTGCTCTTGCTCTTTTTTTTTTTTTGTTTTCTTCTACAGGCAGACAACAAAGGAAAGTGGAAACTCTCACTAGCCACTTCAAAAGTGTGCTGGTAAGAAAATCTATTAACTGCTCTTCTTATCTCACTCCTTCGGAATTGGATATCTTCCTGGGAATTACTTTGCTCTGTGCAAAGTAGCAGTACAGTCACAGGAACTGGGTGGTTGGAAATGCTATACCAGTGTTAGAAAAGCAAAACTTGTGGTGCAGTTAGAAATCAGCATAATAATATCTGTCATGAATGTCACTTAGCTCTCAGGTCATAAACCACATAAATAAGAGCTTTTGTGTTGGTTTACAGGAATGTATTCCAGTGAGGAGTGATTAAAATGTGAATTCAGCCAGCCTATGTGGTGTTGCTGAATGGAGTAATTCCCTCCACCCCTGCTTTCATCTGCATGTTCCCATGCCCTTCCTTGTTTGAACAGGAACAATTATACGACTGCATGAAGATGCCAATCAGGAATAAGATCTGATCTGGCTGAGAATGGGATCTGATCTGGTGGGGGAATGGGTTAAGTCTTGATTATCAGCCAGATCTGAGTTGCTGCAGCTTACTGCACCACTGGGTGAATGATGGTGCTGACACAGGGCAGGGGCTCAAGTCTAAAGTCTGGGTGTATAAGAGTGAGAAACTCTTCTGGTAGGTGGTCAACTCTGGATTGGCTTAACCTAACTACAAAACCATACTTGTAGAATATGACTTGAGGGTAGAAGAGACAAAACCATCCTTTATTTACTGTACATGCTGTTGACACATTCTTTTCACAGGGTTAGTTAAGAAGACATGGAAAAAACTGTTCCATCCTCTGTTAACTGAAGATTCCCCATTGCTGTGTCTGAGGCCACTGTTGATTGTTGCAGTGTAGAGTAGCAACAAATGAAGTTTGCAATGAAAGCCTTAGTCTTTTAAGTGAAATCTAAAAATCTAAAATCTAAAATCTGTTAAATAAATATATTCCTTTCTAAAGAGAATCAGAATCCTAATGTACAGATATATAGAAAATTACTTTAGATACATACCAATGCCTGTGGGATAGGAGAGAAAGTGATTTCTTGAGTGATTGCTGTATAGAACCAAACATAGTGTTAATTTCTATTTCCCCCCTTTTAACCTACCATTTCTTTCGGGGTTGGGGAAAGGAAAGAAGTTCTGAAAACATCTTCTAGTCCCTTCAAGAACCCCAACCCACTACCCTACCTGTTGTTTACTTAAAAAACATAATGTCTGTGCTCTGTGCTGCTTGTAGCATGGTTAAAATGATAATCTGTAGCTAGTTTGATATGACTGTGCTTGTCAGTGTCATGCAGTAAGAACAGATGCAAAGCCGAAGACCTTAAAAATTATTAGAAGGTAGGTATAGAGAGCTCCTCTCATTCTGCCTGAGAGAAAAGCTGCAGCAAGAGCTCTTATAAAGCATCACAGAATGCTGGTGTCTGCTGGGAGGGTGGTTTCTGAATGCCACTGCTTGAGGAGAAGCTGCAGTTGAGGCTTGTCCTCAGCTACCTGACACAAATCTGTGGGAAAGCAGCTTTCATTGGCTTCTCATAATTGCTTCTCAATACAATATATTTCCTAGTTCTTAAGTGGCTGCTTTTGATGGGTGGAATAAATGTTACCACAACTTCTATCCAAGCTTCCTATGAAATCTATACAGATAGTGAATTTTGGTTTGACATGAGTTCCTCAAATGACCCTGGGTTCTGTAATGGTCTTAAACAATATTTAGGTGCAGGGTTAGGCTTAAAGCTGAACAATTTTACCTTTTTTCTTTCTTTCTTTCATTTTTTTTTTCCCTGCATGATCTTTTGACATGTTTGTCTAAAGGATCTGTCCTTTAACTAAACAGAAATAATGTTATTTCCTTTTGCTCTCTGTCCCTTATTTTTCAAAGTAAATACATTACCCAAAGAAAGTTACTCTTCAATTACAGCAATGAAAAATAATGAATGTTTGTCAAAGCGCCAGGTGATCCTCATTGTATACTCTCATTAGATGTAAAAGCACTTATTTTTATTTGGTCTTCTATAAGAACTAGCTTTGCCATTTATCTTAGATTCTGTGCCTTGTGGCTCAGTGAATTCATGTACAGAAGTAGTTGTTTTCTCTTGCTATTTTCAGCTCTTCTCTCTTGTGGCTAGAATTGCAGCTCAGTACTTTAGCTCAGTACTGCTAATCTCTTACTCACAATTCCAAACAATTAAAAAATGTTCTAATTTGCAGGGGAAAAAATACCTGTTGCCATGAGAATAATTAAATGGTGATATGAAAAAGTATATTTATTAATAAGAATATCTTCACATATAAATTACCTAATTTTAGACAATTTGCCTTTTCCGGGATATGACATATTTATAAATGAAATTGAAACACAGAGCACACAGGATATCAGAAGTCATTGGTATGCTGGTTAGAAGCCAGAGTACAGCATGAAAAAAGTAAGTTTTTTGCATGAGCAAAAAAAATCTCAATTTGTTTTTCCTCTTGGTTATGAAACGTTCATCACTGGATACAGAATTTTCTTAGGAATCTATTGTGCAAAATTGTTGGTGATTCTTCAACTCAATTTGTAGTCTACAGAGGCTGGAAAAAATGTCTAATGAGAGGGAAATCTAGTTTCATTAAAAGGGAAACATTGAAAGGGCTGTTCAAAGTTTTGGTAGCTGGAGTGTTATTCCTTTAGGCATTTCTGTTAATAAAATATACTCATGTTGCATTTCTTTCATTTCCAGGGTAGCCTGGAACTCTCCTCTCAGAGATGCTGTTCTGCCAAATGCTTCTCTAGTCCCTTCCACAGATCCGACTCTTCCTGCTGATAATCTTGCTCAGAGCTTTAATACCAAAGCATATAGACCAACGGTGCCATTTATTTTGACTTAAGACACCACCAGTGTTACTTGAAATATTTCAGCTGAATTCAGTGGGTATCAAAGCAGATTCTAAATATCCAGCAAAACATCTTCCCCAAAGTCATCTTTGCGTATTTGCTGAGATGTGTTCATATGGGCTTAGTAAAGCATTAGGCAATAACACAAATAATCAGCAGGGAATAAGGGCAGACACACAGGCAATTAAGACAAGTCTTACGAATTTATTAATGTAATTTGCAGATTATACCAATTTGCAGAAAATAGAAATACTAGTGAGAGAAAAAATATGTTAAAATACAACTGGTTCCCATAAAAAAAATACTAAGTAAAAGCCTCAGGGGTAAATCTGCAGAGAGAAGATAAATCAAGGATTTAACTTAAAATAAGTACATAGACAAAGAGGGAAAGAGTTCAGGTAGCAAAAGCTCAGTTGAAGGGAAAGCCCAAGATGCTGCCTTGAAAAGAACTGGCAGTAACAGAAGGATCTAGAGGTGACACTAAAAAGCAAACAAGACATGACTTTACCTCTCATTCATATATCATGTGGTATTCCAGTAAAGAGATGAGAACTCCCCTTAGGCTATCTGAAGGTATGAGGGAGAAGTGAGAGTGCCTCTCCCTGTGTGACATGATAGAAACTATTTCATTAAGCTCTGAGCATCTTGTTACCAAAAATGCGTTATCAGAATGTGATTGGAAGAGAAAGAGAGAAAATCAACAAAAATAGCTAACAAAGAGACTTGAGCATACCAAGCTTGACTGAACCATAATTAATTTCTTAATAATCTGTATTGGAAAGGGTTAAGTGCTGAGAAAGAATATGGTGAGAAGCAATGACATGAAATTAAAGAAAGAAAAATTAGATGTAGTAGTATGAATAATTTGAATGGAACAGACTGAGCAATTTTGGGTAAAAGAGAGATTTTGGCCACAGACAGCAGGGAAAACCCTAATTTTTACAGATTTTTAGTGTCCACAGAACAGACGGAGTCAGGTTTTTAATGTCTCACTTAAAAGATGCATGCAGATGGTGTTTTTTTCATGCGTTTGAAAAATGAATTTCTACATTTTGATTATGTTGTCGTTAGCAGTAGCCTTACTCGGTAATTAGGAAGCTGGTTTCTAGCATGTGTGAGAAAGAGATATATTGAAAAAGGAGGATGTTATCTATCTCTTTGTTTCCACGGGGATATAATTAAATGCAACCAACAACATCATCAAAACACTAGAAGAAATTCAAACAATAACTATGCTAACTGGAAATGGCTTATTGTTCAGTGAAGAACAGATGATCACCATCAGAAAAGGCCACGTTATTTGCCAGTACTTACTCTGGCCAAGAAATAAAAGAAACTTCCTTGAGAAAAGTATTTTTCCTGTAGTAAATGCTGAGTCTTTCTTAGGTAAGTAACTTTGAATTAACATCAATTTAGAAATAAAACTATATAAAATAGAATATTCCAAATGAGTTTTGTAATTACTAGGTAACTTTTTAAAACAGAGGAGAAAAAGCCAAATATCATGAAGCCTACTGTGTGGCATCAGAGGAGAAAGCAAGAGCACTGCAGGAGTATTTCCCCTCTGGAAAGCAGCTGCTGCTTCAGGAACAGCATATTCAAGTGTCAGTGAGGAACAGGGCCTGCCTGCTGCCCACTCTTTCAACTGAAGAGCCTTTTTGTTTCTCAGAAGAGAAAAAAGCGAAGCAAAAAACAACGCTGTACTCCTAGGCACTTGTGGTTTAAGCCCAGGCCATAAATTTGAACTCCCCCCCTCCCTTTCTTCTCCCCCGCTCCTGGAGGGATAGGAAGGAGAATCGAAAGAATGCAACTCTCACAGGTTGAGATAAGAACAGTTTAGTAACTAAGGTATAACACAAA
>JAVHNF010010009.1:12176-23502 GCA_034783455.1 Micropsitta finschii | reverse complement strand
AAAGTTGGACTGGATGATCTTAAAGGTCTTCTCGAGCCTAGTTTGTTCTATGATTCTGTGATTATCCTGAACAAGCAAATGGGACTGATTCTTTGCTATTATGGATCGAGGTGGAAATAAACTTATTGCAGCCATACTCTATTGACATTGATGCTTCTTTTTGGCCCAGCAGTCTCCATTCTGGATCTTTCTGTATGTGAATTCTTCACAGCATCAGCTGTCTTGTTGCTGAGTCACTGGTATTGATCTCTTTGGCAAAAGAAAAGTGTAATTTCTGGTATTAATGTTGTCTCATTCTGACATAAAAAAAAAAGACTCCTAGTGACTTAAAGTGACTTAATTGATCTTAGGCCACTCCTTTATATGTCTTCACTAATGAATGGTCAGTTGTAATCAAATCATACTTGCTGAAAACAAGTAACTGAACTGGAAGATAAGTGTTATCAGCTGTTGAAAAGTTTCCATATGACCTTCATCTGGCAGGAACAAATTACTAACTGGGGCTTTTTTTGAGTGGAAAATATTGAGCCATAAATGGATGTTGAAAAATTTCTTTCTGATACCTGTATGTCAAAAATAGGTAAAAGTCCTATTTTTCCATTAACAACAACAGTTCTCTTTTCAAGGATAATACCAGGATAGGATCACTTCATGATGTTGCTTTCATCTGTTCCCTAAAGACCATTTTGTACTTCTTTTCCTTTCTTCCCCTACTTCTTGTCATGAAGGAGATCATGTACATGTGGCAGCAGTTGTACTTGCATCATAGTGGTATGGCTTGCAGATCTTCTATATGTTTGTTTTCTCTCATCTTGGCTCTCTTGAAATTGTTAAACTCTACCTCGCTATCCCCATGCATTGCACTACTTAGTAGCTGTCTAGCTGAACACCACAAACATGCAAACCACTGAATGATCCTCTGTTCTACACACACCTTTTCTTGCCTGAGGTCTCAGAAGAGCCTAGGAGCAAAGATATTGTTCAGTGGTCTAATCTGGAACTATGGCTTGAGCATAACAAGGGGAGATCCTACCTGGTAGTTGAAATGCACTTGAAGAGATCCTGATGCAGAGCAAGAAATACTATGTTGTTTAACACATGGGGTTTAATGATTAAGGTCAATTTGAAGGGATTTTTTTATTTTAAATAACAAAAAGATCTCAGCAAGATTTGATAGGGATACTTTCCTTTTGTGCATGCACACCCAATTTCAAAGTTGTTTTCCATTGCACAGGTCAATAAAAATTAAATATTTTGAAAAGTTTGGTTCAAACAAAAGGAAAGAAGTCCTTTTTCTGTACTTAAAATTCTGTGACAGAAACATAAAAATATTAAAATACTACAAAATAAATACTGCAACTCAGCTTGACTTTTGTTTTCTGCTTAATTTTTGTGAGATATTACTGCCTTCAATTTGGTAATATGGCATTGAAAAAATGTTCTGTTGGATAACTGCTGATAAGATATGCTCTTAGCCCTGATTCAGATCTTGAGTAAAGTCCAAAACTGCAAACTACCAGGCCTCACCATTTGCTCTGTCAAGTTCTGTTTGCTCCATGTAGCTGCCAGTTTAAGTAGATGCTCATCTTTACAGTGTTCTCACAATCTTGTGACTTAAATGTTCCACAAGACCTGAATTTAGCTTCTAGTGTTTTATGAAATGAATATAATTTGGACATACTAATGGCATCAGCCTTTGAACTTTTATTTGTGTGCTTTCTTAAGTGTTTCTTGTTTAAAACCAGAAATCTGTCTTGCAGGAACCATTTTACAATTTTGTTGTGTGATTCAGACCTCTGTTTCTGTTCATTGGTGTCACATTCCAGTGCCATCAGCCTCTGTCTGATAAGTGATGCAGATAATTTTTTTTATATATGTATCAACAGATACATAATGATTACTTGTCAACATATATTCTGTTATCAGCTATAGAAAAATACAGAAATTCAGAGCTCAAAAACTTAATGACTGAACTAACTATGGGATATTTTATAGAAAAGACTATTTACCTATTTTAATATTTTTCTTCTCCTGGGGAGGTAAAAGTTCACTTTTACTAAGTCTGATGTGTTAGCTATTCTGCTGTCAGAATAATCTTTATGACTTTCTTGATTTGTAAATCAGAATTCAAATCCAGAAGACAGTATGTCTTTTAAAAGTCTCTCTTTGGGGTTTATTTTATGACCAGCATATCTGGTCAGCCCCTATCCAAGACAGTTACAGATAAATGGTTGTCTTTGTGCACTTCTCATTGTTATTCACTGGCAGGATAGTCATCAGAGGGTCACATTAAAGTTCATTCAATCAAAGCTGTGGCAGTAGCAATAGTTCGCCTCAGGTCACTTCCCTCTCTTGGGATTTGTAGGGCACTACCTGAAGTTATTTGCGTAATTTTATGTAGCATTAGTGTCTTGATACTTTGTAGCAAAGATTTCAAAGGCAACAAATCTGTATCTAGTGTTCTACTCCAATGACAATCCAATTATCTTTCCTCTTACTGTGTTATTGTAACCATTTTTATGTATCCTCTGGTATCTTCTAAATTCATTTGCACTTAGCTGTAATCTCTATATAATGTGTATTGTTATCTTTATGTTGGTTGTTATAATTAGGTTTTGTATTTCTCTGTTCATGTAGCTATTTGTTATGTACTTGTAATCATATTTGGAACCTCTGCCTTTTACTTTTGAGATAATCTTTAAAATCACTCCCTTCTGCTGCAATAGATAAATCATAGCCAAGAAGTATCTTCTTTTCTTCAATGAGAGTAAAGGGATCTTAGACAACCCATATCTATATCTAAATCAGTTAGTTTGGGTGAATCCCAACTGTGTCTTGATTTTTTTTAATCTATGCATATGTACAGATGTGCTTAAGTATATAGAGATTTATGTGTGCACATGCACAGATAGATATATGTGTATTAAGGCCAAATCAGTTCTGTTACTTCCATTGCAGTATCATTTGCAGAGATTTTTACGAGGCTATTTTACCAAAATATTCTTCATTTCTAATGCATGAATAAGTTTTATATGATGTACATTCCTGCATATTCTGCAGAAGAGGTACCTAAAAGGTGCTTTTTCAGCCTGAAGGGGGAACAAAAAGCATGAAAAGTCGCAGCCATGAAGTATGTTCTGATCAGGAATATATGAAGTCTATATGTAGATAATTATTCCTCTCAAAGCCAAATTTCCAAACTTAAACTGATGTTTTGGTATCAAACCTTAAACACAAATGAAAGCATGAGATTATAATCTAGATGTAATTTCTGGGGTATTTCTATTTTGGGGATTCTAAAGAGACTGAAACATTCTTATTACTTGGAAGAGGTGTTATTTAAAATACTAGAAATGGAAATGTATGTAACACAAACTGGTTCAAAAATCATAATTTTATATATTTTTATGAGAATTATTAAAAAGGTAGAAATATGAGGTACTACTTCATGGAGGAAAAACGGAAAATAAATAGGACAGCAAAGTAACTAAAAAGGCTAAAGCAATGAAAAGTACTGTTTAGCATTAAAGAAAGTAAATTAATTTGTAAATCAAAAGACAAAACCAGAGACTGTTCAAGAATGAGGAAAAAACATTTCAGCTTGATTTCAGAATATGAAGCATGGAAAATTCAGGTAATGTTCTCCAAAATGGCTGGAAATGGTAAAGATGAGGGAGAAACAAATACTAGATAAACCTTTTGAAGACTGCAACATGATTAGGTGGTAACAGAATATTTTCAGAAGGCAGAATAAAGTTCTTACAGTGTTGTGCAACGTACTGGAAAGCTTTATCAAGATGTTCTGAAGTCAAAGAACTTAGTAATAGAATTATAGAATGGTTTGGGTTGGAAAGCACCTTAAACTCATCTAGTTCCAGTCCCCCTGCCATGGGCCAGGACACCTCACACTAGATAGAATTTACAGTCAAGAAGTCCTTTTTGAAAGTTGGATTTTCCCCAGTTCTTCCTGCAGATAACGAAAGAACAGAATTTAACTGCTTCTTCAAATCTTTTCTTCAAAACTTTTCTTCGAACTTGTTTTGGTACAGTATCATAACTTTAAAACATTTAGAGAAGATAAGGACTTTGAGTGAGGTCTTGCCTGTATTGAAATATTGGTTTTTTCCTCTTGATTTCTGTGTGGTGCTCAGTAGCCAGGTGTTTCTTTTCCTCCTTTTCTCTTTGTTGAGCAAAGCTTACAAATTGCAGAACTCCTGAAAGAAAAGCAGTGCTGTTCATACATCTAGCTTAACCAAACAGTCTCTTACCTGCTGCAAAACTTGTGTTTCTTAACAACATCTTTACCCAACTACATGAAAATTCTTCTAAGAAGCAGCTGTTTGGCTTACATTCATTTAACAGCCACAAACACAATAAACAGCAAATCAAAACTTCCATGGAATTTTAGCTAAGTATTCTCCATTCACATCTGATACAAGCAGAGTGTTGAAAGAAACTTAGTTCAGCTAGTGATAAATTCAGTTGTGAAATATATAGGTTCAAGTTTGTCATGATTTAAGCCCAGCCAGTATCTCAGAACCATCCAGCTGCTCGCTCACTCCCCCTTCTTCTTCCTAACCCCGCTCCCGAGAGGGATGGAGAGGAGAATCGAAAGAATGCAACTCCCACGGGCCGAGATAAGAACAGTCCAGTAACCAAGGTATAAGATAAAACCACTACTGCTACCACCAATAATAATAATGATGAGGGAAATAACAAGGGAAGAGAATACAACCGCTCACCATCCGCAGACAAATTCCCAGCCTGACCTGAGCAGCGATCTAGCCCTTCTGGGTAACTGCCCCCAGTTTATATCCTGAGCATGACGTGCTGTGGTATGGAATACCTCTCTGGCTAGTTTGGGTCAGGTGTCCTGTCTCTGCTTCCTCCCGGCTTCCCCTCCTCCCTGGCAAAGCATGAGGCTCACAAAGTCCTTGGTCAGACCAAACGTTGGTGTTATCAGTGCTGTTCCCAGGCTGAAAGTCAAAAACACGTCGCTGCACCAGCTACTAAGAAGGAGAAAAAATGACTGCTACTGCTGAACCCAGGACAGCACCTTTGGAAAGTGAAACAATGAGTTTCTCTCAATGACATGTTTGTTCCATGCCACAGACTTTGCGTGCATGATTTTTGTTACTGTCATCCTCAGCCTTAAGACTACACGTGTTTTACGGTAGGTGAGCATCTGTCTCTTTTACAGGATGTTTAAATATGCATTTATACTGCTTAGGGTTTCCAGTGTACCAAAACATGTCCAGGGCTTTGACCGGCAAGCTTCATTCCGCTAGGGTTGGTACTGGTTTGGGAGCCTGGAGAGCCACAGCTCATTCTTGTGCCTCTCCAGAGCTATTATTCTTCATGCCTGGAGGACTCCAAGCCAGATACCAAGCATGCCTGCAGATACTGATCCTATAAACAAGAAACCATCAAAGCATGCAAGGCTCTTGTCTTTGCTATCTCTTCCTGAATCACTGTGGTCCTTTCTGTACATCCTCATTGCTTTCTAGCTATCTTCCTCTCAATATATGAAAGAGGTGCTGACAAGGATCTCTGTACTTCCTGCCCTGACCTTTTTATCTCTCAATTCAGCAAATCCCTTTCGTAGTTTTTCAGTCTTTTTCACTGAATTCAAAAACCTGTCTTCACATTGTCTAGGCTTTCTGTAATATGGTTTGTACATCTTTTTTTTAATGTGCTTGAAAATTCTGTTTCTTTCTGACTTTGCATTTTCATCCTTGTACTTTCACCCTGCTCCTCTCTGCATCTGCTTTTTCCACTTTTAGTTTCAGACTTTCATCCTCATGAAGCCCCATTTCTTTGTTATGATCAGTGGGACACCATCTCTTCCCCTCAAAGTCTTTCCTCTAATTGATCACTTGTGTAATTAACAGAGTTTTCTATGTTTCTCCAGTTGCAGCTGTTTCTTACAAACCCCATTCTCTGGGGAGAAAACCTGGCTTTTTCTCCATTTCTGGGTTTAGTATTGATTTGGCTGCGACTTACTTAGAGGAAGAGGTCTTTGGCAGGCTGAAGTTAGGCCATAGGGAGAAAAAAAGGATTGGACTGTGCCTAAGCATATATAGAATGATGGAATTTCCCAGCATTTTTCACGTGCTGCAGGTTGGACCAAGAGCTAAATACTGTCCACTCACCAAGACTGTGTGCATCAGCCAAATGCACGTTGGTTCCCATTTTGAAAAGTCTCAAGGAATTGTATCGGAGAAGAGCTTTGTTTTAATTTGAACCTTTAACACCACAGGATTGGGAAGCAAAAGTCGTCTTCTATAAAACTGGCTGACTGCTTTCCTTCGCTGAGGAAATCAATGGTATTTTAAAAGAAAGCTGTGCTTAACATAGGTGTTGCAGCATGAATCTCTTTTTTTCACTTGAGTTGCCACAGCAACATAAAATTTCCTTTCTCCCACATTAGCTTCCCTAAAATATACTTCACAAATTGTCTTTGGGGAAAAAAAAAAAAAAAAGGGAAGCCTTATATCGTGCTGACAAATTGTGCTGTTTGCTCTTCTAGTGTTTGGTCTTCTGTGGAGTTAGGATTATTAGAGCAAAGCTAAAAGCTACCTGATGTGCACAGAACACTGCTTTTACATGTTCAACCTTAAGTAAAGGGATGGAAATGAAAAGCCAAAGCTGAACTAGTTACTGTCTCTAGACAGGCTGGGGGTGTAGCAAAACCTCTGAATAGTCTGGTGGTACTCCTTGGGGTCCAGTGTATCTGTGGGTCAGACAGCCTGCCTATTCCCAGCTTTGAGAAGACAACCAATGGCCTATTGGGTATATTATTACAGGATATGCAGTGGCTTTAAGAAGGCTTCCTTTCATGCTTTTCTTGCACACCTTTGCAAGAGTGGTAGCAGCTCCAGCACCTTTGAATTAAATATCAAGTGCCTTTATTACCCTATGAGATTAAAAATGCTGAAAAAATCCAGGTAAAAAGGAACTCCTTTGTTGAAGAGATTATTAGACTTACAGTAATTGTTGAAATAATTTCAATTTGTAAGGTTTAAGAATAGATGTATAAATCAAATATTACCAATTTGTTAAAAACCAGAAAATCCATGTCTGTCAATAGTGTCACGTTTACCAACACCAATCTTTGCGGTGCCCCTCGTCATGGGCTGCATCTGGAGACGTGAGAATAATTTTGCACCCTACCAACTGATGTGTGCAGATTTAGTAGTGATGGCTGTGCTCACAGCATTTGGGTTTAACTGCAAGCACATATGTTCATGTACATCAAAAAGACAATGATTTTTCATTATTTAAATGGGAGCATGGACTATGCTGACTGTTGGGCCTCAGTGAGCTTTTCTCCACAGCTCGTTTTGAGACAGTGTTTTGGTAAGGAGCACCTCCGCTCTTTGTAAAGTTGGGTGGGAATGCCAGTATCAATTATATGGAAAGGCTGGTCAAAAAGGGAAGCGTCTGCGAAAGTAACCATCTTCTTCTGTAAGAAGCTTGTAACAGCTTGTGATTGTATCTATTTTGAACCACAGCAGTTGTAAATAAAGCTTAGCTTAGCATTGAAAAATGTAGATGTGCTGACTTGGAACAATAGCAAAACCCACAAAACAAACCTAATCACCTATCTAGAAAACCTGGTAAATAAAATTGACTTTCCCCACCACCACCATTACTTCTGCTTGTCTTCTTACCATGCTGTACATGAGTCTGTCTAGCAGTAGTAAGGACAAGGTGGGAAAGGATGATTTTATTCTCTCTGGTGATAAATAGAACACTTAATAGATGACAAATTGGAGAATATTGAATCTCTGGAGACCTAATCAAATGTGAAGCAAGTCAGCCTCCAGTGAGCATGGGATAAAATGCCAGCTGGTGCGTGCCTTTTCCATTCCAGCTGGTATTTTATCCTTTGCAATAGATTGTGACCAGTTTTAATGCAGCTAATACTTGCACTTAAATAAATAAAAAGCTCCCAACAACACCAAACCATGGGTTTCAGTGTTATAAATGCTGTTCCTTGTGGAAAAGCACTATAATGTTTAGTAGAAGTGGAACTGACAATCATTTAGCTATCCTAAAGAAATGAAGAGAATTAAAGCACTGATCTTACATCTGAATTTCTGTGAACCTTTACGCCTGTTCCATAATGACTTAATTTTGATGGAATCCAGAATGGAAGCAAGATTCTATACTCAGGATAGAAAATGAAACTATTTTTATATCTTTTTTTTTTTCTTTTTTTTTTCCTCAAGGGTAATAAATTTCAAGAGCTCTATAATTTTTCATGTACTTTTACTGTATCATATTGATCTAGATAAGTTATAGAAAAATTGGTGTAATGTTGGATAACATGTCTGGTGTAGTAAAAAACCCCTAAGTGCATACACACACTCTTGCATATATGCATGCTTAATCTTTCAGTATAACACTTGCCTAACAATGCTTTTCTCGTGGGATTTTATTGTAATTTATGAAAATGAATGTGTTACATGTGTAACATCTGTAAAGGAATAGAACCTATCATTTATTGTGAAAGCAGATAAGCAGGCCTGTGGAAATAAAAGCTGATGTTGTGCCAGTTTCAAGCACAATAGAAACCATGAAAACTTTCCTTTAAAATCTGATGGAAGAAGCCAGTGTCAGCCCTTAGCAAGACATTTTCCTAGTTCCTTTCATCACTGTCTGACTTACGGTTAGCTTTTCTAAGAAGCACTAGATTTTTGATGAAATCTTTCCAGCTTTTTTTATTACACCATGGTAAATTATTTCAGAACAGCTTCTTTGTATGCAACTGTTCAGTTATCTGCTCTGTTCTAAAAGTATTGTAAATCTGAAGTACCGATTTTGCATTCCCCAAGCCCTTCTCTAAGCCACACAGAACCTCACAGAAGTTAATAGGCTTGACCTAGAATTTCAGGAGCCAACAGTGGAAAAGTCTTGAAAAACACATATCTCATTTCAGAACAATGAAAACATTTTTATTGTTTTGGAGCTGGCTAGAAAAGGAAAAAATTATTAATATAGTCTAGCAATTCTGTATCCTTCTGCATTTTCCAACATTTAAAAGTGGTTTATTTTTTAAATGAGAAACAAACTCCAAAATGCACTTGCATAAAAAGCTTTACATATGACCATTCAAATAGACATCTTACTGACAACCTGCCATTCTCCATCTGAAGGTGGGCTCTCTCATTGCTTACTTTTTACGTACTAATAATGTGATTTGTGGTGCTCACTACAAATGAGATGCAAGGTGAAATCCTGCCCCTTTTCAACAGAAGTTCAGAGAATCCCACAGATGCCTATTAGAAAAGCTAATATAAATGGCAAAGCTAGTCTTTATAAAGGACCAAATAAAAATAAGAGTTTTTACATGTAATGAAAGTACACAGTGAGGATCATCTGATGCCTTGACAAACATTCATTTGTTATTTTTCACAAGATGCATTTGGGGACGCTTGATCCAGTTCATCTGGCCAGCACCACAAAAGACAAAAAAGACTTCTCACAGATGCCCTTTTCAAAGAAGTGAAGTTAGATAAATAGAACTCAAAGAAAGAATGCTGGATAAAACACTGATGCAGCTACTAAATGAGTATCTAAAAATAACTTTTTTTTTTTTTGTATATTCCAGGAAAATAATTTCTGACTTTCCTTCAAATGTACCAAAGGGCAAATACATTAACTTCTGATAGTGCAGCATGTGGGACTTTTGAGTGTACAGCTTGACAAGCTAAAGTGACTCTTGTCAGTGTCTTGGAGGGGAAGCTAAAAAAAAGAAAGGCAGTAGGTTGTCTAAGTAGTCCCTGTCTGATTACAATATTCTTCAAAGCCATATTGAAGTGATACAATGATATGCTATTGAACATAGTTTCTTGTTGTCTGATGTCATCTTAAAATTTCTCAGGGGAAAAAAAGAGACTGAGAGAAATTTCAAGACAGAGACTGAGCACCATGTGTTTTTACAACGTGGCATCCATTATACATGAGTAAAATAGCAGTTGCTCAGCTGCAATCATGGTAGGCATGACTGCTTCTCTTATAAACTCATATTTCATTTATTCATTTCATCTTTCTTTCCAAGACCCTAAGCCTCCAAGCGTTTCTCTGCAAGTATAACTATGCACCTGAATAGTTATGGTGACTTTGGTAGGGATTACTCACATGAAGAAATTTAAGCATGAGAATGGAGTGTTTACAGGACTGAAGCCAAAAGCTGTAGATAGCTGAGCTGGGAAAATTGGCAATACTATAGTAATGTAAACATCTAAATGCAGAAACAGAAATGCAGACTACAGCATTCCTTTCTATAACCCTTTGGCAATTCCTCAGTTCCTTTGCCTTTTTTGTGCTGCGAACGGAATTCTGGATGTAAGTTTTGGTCCTGTTTCATGGACAGGGGGAAAAATGCTCCCATTGCTTGCAGTGACACTTCACTGAGTATTGGTCTTTTTTCTCTAGATAAATTGTGTACCTATTGATAAATACACATTTTCTATGGAAGCAAGTTTGCTTAGTGCATTAGTTGGAAGACTGAAGGTTAGTCTGTTGTTTTGCATTCTTTTTCTCTCACACCACCAGATAAAAAGTACACTAAAAAACATACAGGAAGCCCGGCGTATCGCACTGTATAACTCACCTGACAAGCATCTGACCATAGACTAAATGGTATATGCCACTGCCTTCTCTTTCCCTTCCCGTTAACAAATAACTGTGTTGGCAGGATTGTCCTTATCCTAAGTTATGGGATGACTGTTCACTAAAAGAGAGATGAAATATTTCTTTATGTTTTTATTGAATCTTGAAGCCTCCAATGCTGTTAAGCAAAATATTGATACTCAGTAAGCAGCATTTGGAAAGCTGGAATTTTCTCTTACAATGCAGTTTTGTTTTGTTTTTTCCTAAACTGGAAGAGTGGGAGACTCTGAAAGCACCATAGTTCTACATTGTTTCAGTCAACTTAATTGCTGGAACATGCATTTGGTTTCAGATCAATTGCTATAAGGAGTAAATGTCACAAGAAAATTGATATACATGACAGTTTATTTCCTTAGACATCTGTAAAATACTGCACACTTTGCAGGCTGAGATGTAACATTTGGCTCAGATTGGGACTGGAAAACCAAGGTGTAACAAGCATTGGTTCAGTTGTTCAATAATAATTTTTTCCATGCAATGGATCCGCCTTATTTTTCATTAACTGCTAATCACTCTCTCCAGCTGCTTCATGGAGATTTGGGGTACCCCAAGATTTTGGGAGATACTATGATTGCTTTTGGAGCTACCAGAGCCCTTTAGGGGGCAGCATGTCTTTGGGGTGCCCCTTCATTGGGGAGCCACTTTT